>ML739384.1:3215-18864 GCA_009193565.1 Aspergillus coremiiformis
GAGAAGCCAGCGGAGAAGCCAGCTGAGAAGCCAGTGGAGAAGATTTGTGAATCTGTTCAAGATCCCGTCCAAGAGAAGACAGCTCTCGAAGAACCTAAGGAGATATTGGCTACTGAGAAGCCAGCCGAGAAGGCTGGCGAATCTGTTAAGGATCCTGTCCAAGAGGAGCCGGCTCCCGAAGAACCCAAGGAGATGTCAAACATCGAAGACCCCGTCAAGAAAGAGTCAACCGAAGCACCCGCCACTGAAGTGCTAGTGGCTGAGACGACCGTTGTTGAACCTGTCATGGAGCAGGCAACTCCGAAGGAGCCCAAGGAGACCACCATTGCTCAAATGATCGTCACGGAAGATTCCATTAAGGAAGAATCGACACCCGAAAAGACGGAAGAGCCTGCAGCCACCGAGCCAGCCGTTGCTGAAGAGCCAGTAAAGGAAGCCGTCAAGGAGGTGGCGCCGGAAGAACCTAAGGAGACATCTGTTACTGAGAAGTCTACCATCAACGACACTACCGCACATGATGAACCATCTGCCGAGGAAACTGTCGTTGAAGCAGTGAAGGAGGTACCAGCTCCTGAAGAGCCTAAAGAGACATCGTCCGCTGCAGCTCCGGATGTTCAAGAACCCGCCACTGAGGTTTCGACAATGGAAGCTGCCGACAGCGAACCAACGAAGGAGTCTGGCGCCGAGACAGCTGTAGAGGATTCATCCATCGAGAAGCCCACATCTGTCAACCTGGCATCAGAGGAACCAGTGAAGGAGGCAGTACCGGCAGAGACTTCAGCAGATAAGCCTGTCGCGGAAGCGCCCGTCGAGGCACCAAGTTCCGAAGAACCGGTGAAAGAGACCGTCCCAGAGAGCGCTATCACTGAAGTAGCTGCTGGAAAGGAAAACTCGGAACAGCCTGCTGAGGAACCCTCCAAGCCAGCTGTCAAGGAAGAAAAGCCGCTTGGAACTGCTCTCGAAACGCCGGTAGCTGAGGCCAATACCGAACCCGTTTCGGAGGAAGCTACCGTGAAAGAAGAGGCTACTCAACCGCCAGCCGAGGAAAAGCCCGCCGAAGAGATTGCGAAGGCATCCTCTGCCGAAGAAGGAGAGAAGGTCGTTGGTGAGGTCCCTAAGGAAAATGAAGCTCCTTCAAAAGCGTCCGCTGAAGTGGATACGGATCCCGCTCAGAGCTCTGCGCAGACAGAACCTGCTATGGAAGAACCTACCCCCGAGAAGCCAGTTGTGAAAGAAACTACCACCGAGGAACCCACTAAGGACGACTTACCAAAGAAGGAACTGGCTGTACAGGAACCTATCATTGAGGCGCCAGCTACTGAAGTTTCGACCCTGAAGGAGACCGCTGAGGAACCTGCTGTGAAAGAACCTACCCACGAGAAGCCAGTTGTGGAAGAAACTACCGTCGAGGAACCCGCCAAGGACGACTTACCAAAGGAGGAACTGGCTGTACAGGAACCTATCATTCAGGCGCCAGTTACGGATGTTTCGACCTTGAAGGAGACCGCTGAGAAACCTGCTGTGGAAGAGCCTACCCTCGAGAAGCCAGTTCTAGAAGAAACTACTGTCGGGGAACCCGCTAAGGACGACTTACCAAAGGAGGAACTAGCTACACAGGAACCCGTCATTGGGGCGCCAGCTGCTGAAGTTTCGACATTGAAGGAAGCTGCTGAGGAACCTGCTGCCAAGGCATCAGCTCCTGAGGAGGCGGTAGAAGAGTTCACAGCAGAAGAAAAAGCTGCGGAAGTAACCGAAAAGTCCAAGGAGACAAAGTCAACTGCCGAGGAAGTGAACCGGCAAGAGACCGCCCCCGTTGTTGAGCCAGCCGTTGAAGCTGAGCCAGCAAAGAAAGTTGAACAAGAAAGGTCCACCGCAGAGGAGCCGGTCAAGGAGTTCGCTGCTGAGCAGACCTCTGTCCAAGAACCTACGCCTGTCGAGCTGCCCAATCAGGAACCTGTTGTCAATGAACCTGTTACTGCGGAGCCTTCTACAGAGGAACCAGCTGCGCCACAGCCCGCCAAGGAAGCCGAGTCCGTGAATGGATTGTCGACTGCTGAGGAGCCTGTCACGAAACAAGAGGCTGAACCTGAACTAGTTGAGCAGGCGGCAGCGAAAGAAAAGGCTGTAGCCGATTCTCCCGCCGAAAAGCCGGCTACCGAGGAGGCCGTGACCGATGGGTTAGCCCCAGAACTGACTGAGAAGGCTGTGGCTGCTGAGAAACCCGCCACTGAGGAAAGCGTCAAGAAGGACACTAGCAAAGAGCCGGTCAAGGAGCCGGTTGCTGATAAGCCTGCTGAGCAGCCAGCCGAGTCGGATGTGGTTGAGAAGGATACAGCTGAATCCCCTAAGGATGTCGTCACCGACGAAGTCAACCTTAACGAAGTTGAGCCTGAGTCTCATGACGAGAAGCCGGTTAAGCAACAAAGTGCGGCCGAGGCACAAGCCGAACCCGTTACTGAACAAGCCACTCCGCAGGGTGTTCTAGAACGGGCCTCGGAAGAAGCAACTGAACCAACTAAGGAGGAGGCAGTTGCAGCTAAGCCTACTACTAACGACACTCTACCAGCTAAGCCTGTAGCTGTTGAGACTCCTACCGAAGAAAAAGCTCCAGAGACTGAGTCTGCTGACGTTGTAAACAAGGCAAAATCTGAAGAGATTGTAGCGACCCAGAAGGAGGAACCTGCCAATGAACCAGCTGTGGCAGTTCCTGCTGAGGCCGACAAGGAAGGGCCTATACCGGTTTCTTCTGGCCAGCCTCCTGTTGAGAAAGACAAGACCGAAACTGTTATCAAGCCCACAGCTGAAGAAGTCGTTTCTGAACCGACGAAAGAAGATGTTCCAGAACAAGTTGGAAAGGATAGCATCTCACCAGAGCTGATTGGCGTGGGTGTAACGGCAGCGGCAGTTGCTGCAGGTGCTGTGGCTATTGGAGTGGCTGCTTCGTCTCACAAGGATAAGAAGCCGGAAGGTGCGCCTCTGGACAAGAGCTCCACGTCTGTACAAGAATCTCAGCCCAGCAATGGCGAGCACAAGGCTGCCATCTCTACTCCTGAGTCGCAAGTACCAACCAGTAAGGGACCTCTAGTATTCACCGTGAAGGAGCCTGGAACTGATATCAATGAACTACGCTCAGAAACCGAAGAGCTGACTGCATCGACTGATGTACCGCCTGCTTCAGCCGAACCCGCTGCTACAACGAAAATCACTCTCGATAAGCCCGTGGCTCAAAATGATGACAGCTCTCGTTCCCCAAGCCAGAACCGGTCAGTCAATGCCGTTACTATCAGTAACGCCAAGAATGACGGTTGGTTGAAGATCATCCTTCGCGCCGTCTTCGTCAACTTCTTCGGAGTTATCTTCTCTCCTTTCCGCCGTCGCGCAAGTAACAACCAGTAAATGTTTACGGGGTGATAATCACTCGCACTTCTTCCATGCGTATCATAGCCGACCTTCGTGGGATCTGAGAGGGTGCCCTTGATTTCATTGTTACTAATTAACGCACCTGTTTGGCATGCATATACCCGATAATTTACTCGACTTCTTGACCAAAACTCCGTCTCTCATTTGATTCGACTAATTTGATTCCCCTGTATTTGAATTGTGGTTTTACCATCCAGTTATCTTTTGTCTCTTTCCCTTCTCCTCCAGAATGTTCGATTCTCCTTCTATCTTCTTGATAGTAGTTAACAAAACTTGTTTACTTTTGCAGTTGATATCCGTCTATCAGTATGTAACGATGTGACTATGATTGATGATAATGAAGATTATTACAATGGGGTTTGTCCTTGTATTTTATCTACTGCGTCGGATAAGTCTGATATCTGCCCTTATTCTAAGCCATCGACCCACGCAGGAGATATCTTAGTCTTACATCCCTACACAAGTCCTCCATAGTAGAAAGTAAATGGAGTAGGAGCTATTTACATCTTCCAGTCGCAGGAAACAAGCGAACAAAAAGCACTCCTCAGAAACCATAATTGCTCTCATTGTCTGAAACTGACTGATATCAAATGAGACATCCAAAAGGGACATGTAGTTGCATACATATCCCATGCCCTATGCAGATAGAGAAGCCATTTCTGAAAGTTATTTTATAATAATAAAAGAAGACAAATCCCCGCGACTCCAATCCCAAGCCCCGAACACTTAAAAACCCCTGGTACACAGGAGAGAAACAGAAGAGTGGAGAGAACAACGAAGTAAAAGAACAGGCACAGCCCATCCCATAGTACGCCACAGCAGTGAGTGGCAGAGTGAACATTCACCATTCACTGATAATCATGTCTCGTACGGTGGGTGGCGCGTGCCCATCAACACAAGATGGTGAAGGGCTTTGTTGAGCCACATACAAGCTCACTTACTTAGTGTCTGTTGGGACATCTCTTAGAGTTTCTTGTGAAATTATTTTGCAACGCGACCATAACTGAGATTATCACGGAATAATGTAATTGTGCATGATTCGAGTATCTGCTTTGGTTTTTTTTTTTTTTGCTAACCGTTGTATATACACGAGCAGTTGTAATCTCCAAGATGACGGACCGTGGCAAAGATCAAGAAAGTCAGACTAGATCTGAAGAGAAACAGATGAATGAGAGACCCAGGGTGAGATTGCCTTTTGTGTCGAGTATGCCTGGCAATGCTTGGTCACAGATGAGAGCTAGGGAGCGAGAGCGTCGGGAGCTGCAGGAGCTTGAGTTTGGTGATTTTGGCTGTTCTGCTGAAAATGGTATATTGTGACTCCTATTTGCTGTTGTTGTTTTTTGTTGGCATGGATTTTCTAACTGGAGTAGTAATTACTCGTCCCACAGCATCATTCTCGTCGCGGCCTACCATGCTTAGAAACTCATCCGGACTGGATTATGATGAGAGACTCGCGCTCCCGATGCCTAGGCCTAAGCATCCCATGGCAGAGAGTAGTTCTGCTCCTGTGCTTGGACCAATCCTGACCCCAAAGCAAAACGTCGTAACTAAGTCGGGTGGCGTGAAGAAACAGGCCTGTACGGAGCCCACACAACTTGCTGATAATGCTGCGGATACAAAGAGCAATGGTGAGAAGAAGAAGTCAATAGTCGCAACGCTTAAAGCCAAACTCAGTTTCAAAGAGCTCGGTAAGGAGTTCCGTAAAGCGCAAGACCCTCCACTTAGCGCTATGCCTCGACTGCCATCGAGTGTTGGAAATCCACAAGTTGAAAGAGCCAAACAATCGCCAAATGAGTCTTTCGACTTCAATGAGGCAAAGCTGTATATTCCCAAGCCAAGAGATCCCGCGGTGCACTCTGCATCTGCTCCAGCTGAGACCACGACCTTTCGAGACTCAGCTAGTGTTGAGAGCTCCAAAAACAGCGCCTCCTCCTGCCCCGCGCGACAGGCTAGGGATTCGGACAAGCTTTATAAAGAAACTCCCAGGGATGCACTCGAACAAGAACGGCCTCGCTGCAAAGTGGGAAGCGTAGAGCCTATGACGCGCCTCGAGACTGTAATGATTGGCGGCTCGTCTCCCCTAGCCAGTACCGGTGATACCAGCAGGGGCCATCCGGCGGTTGTCGAGGCGGAGCGACGGTGCATGAGCATTAAATTGGAGAACGAATCGGCCTCGCCCTCGAAGTCAAAGACTGATGCTACCTCTGCTAAGGGCCTAGCTTTGCACACACCATCAACCTACAGCATATCAGAAGGTCGGATTCCCAATGTAATGGTGTCCTCGCCATACGAGCACAGACTAAGCATGGCAGAGCAAAATTATCCTCTGATTGTCTCATCCGATCAGGAAAGGCCCTTGTCTGTCAGAACACAGGAGGCAACTCGTGGAACCATCTCATCCGATCGGTACAGCAGAAACTCATCTGCTAGGTCACAGCGATCCTTCGCCTCAGTACAACCTGTGCCTACCTTCGAACCAACACTGATGAGATTGCCCTTCGAGCCTCATATACCTATGGAAGACTCTCGTTCCTATTCTGGCGTGACAAGCCACGGAGGTTATGCTCCTCCTCCTCCAATTCCCGGCTACCAAAACACAGTGACCTTGGAGCAGCAAATAGCCACTTACATGGACTCGATCCATATCCACGTTGACGGTACGGCCAACAAGCTTGCCAGGTCATTCGAGAATATGAGTAATTGGTCAACGGATCAAATCCTGAGGCAAACAGAGGGTCTATGGGATATTCTGCGTACGCTCAGTGGCCAAATGATGAACATGACTGAGGCACTGAAAGAGATGCAAAGGGCAATGATCGAAATGAGAGGTCAACTCAACGCTCTACAGCGCGAGCAGCGTCAGACAGAAGACAGAATGATGCAGAGCTTCCAAGGTGAGTTTAGCAAATTGAGAAGGGATATCAACGTGTTGGGGCCAACCATGAGGTTCAGCTCCCTCCCCTACAACTCAACACTGGATACAAGATCCATGAATACCAAATCGCAGGGGAGCCAAAACTTCCTCAAATGGGGTAGAGACGACGATAGGCAACAACAGTTCAAGAAAAATAAACCCCAGCAGATAAGAAAGGAAGAGGTGATGACAAGGAACACGGACTGTAGGAGGGGGGAAGAACACAGTCACAGTGAATCAGATGCACTGAACAAACACGCCGAGGAAGCAACGCTTAGTGATGATGTTCCAACACCTACTGCAGCTTTCCGCACACCAAGTTTCCATAGCGATGATAAGAAAGGCCAATTCACTCAGCCTCACCCCAAACAGCATGATCTGAAAGACTCTGACAAACTATCCACTGGAAGTCCAGAGAGCAACTTGGTAAAGGGCAAAAGAAGAGCTGATAATAACCAAAATCAGGTTCACAAAGCAAGCACTGACACCATGAAGTTCCCAGCTAAGATGGGTATTTTCCACCCTTTTCGCCGTGCTCGTGGTGGAAATGACAAAGAAAGCAAAGGTTCGAGCCGCTCCTCACCTCCTGCTCAGCGCAATAATGACGATGAAGCTTTTATAGACCAAAAGCCCAAGGAGCAGGGAAACCCTCCATCTACACCCCCCATGCAGACAGCCTCTCTCTGTGCTACTGAGACAGCACCTAGCCATGTGGAGATTAGTCCCAGCTCAATCCATCCCGCCCTGCGTAACGCTGCTCAGAGACGGATAATGGCTGAGCGTGAGCGTGAGCGTGAGCGCCTCAACGCCCAGACTGCCATGACATCTAAGCAGCTCCTGCGATCCTCCCGATCCTATCAAGACCTGGGCTCCCGCTCCAAAAATGCGGCATCATTGAACTGGATTGACAGCCCACCCGGAAGTCCCTCAGAGTCGTCCAGTCGCCGCCAGATTCAGCAGAATCTTGCTCTGGGATACCCTCCTGTTCCAGCAGCTCCGAGCCGTCCATCTTCTGGAGCAAGGGTATTGTCGACTCCTTTCGATGAAGCACATTTGTCTCAGTCCGGAGAAATCGATGTTATTGCTTATCGTGGCCCAACCCCCCCTCCCAGACAGTCTGAATTGGACGATTTTGACCTACCAGCCTGGTACCGCGCAGCATATGCATACAAGGCGCTTGAGAAGGATTAAAACGAATGATATGATACACCTAGTTCAATCTCAAGCTTCTAGCTTCTTTGGAACACTTATGACGCAATGACGATCTCTCTTACTCTTTCTCTTCAATAGCCTATTGGACTGGGATAATGGGTGGGATACATTCTGGGTAATAGGAGAATAATTCGGGACTTGAAACTAAGATGACTATTTGGGATTTGTTGACTGGTTCAGAAGGGGCGTTGAATGGTTCAATAAGGATAAGGACAAGGAATCGGTATTGGGTTGGGAGTTCATTTCGGGTGACATTTTGCAAGTTGGCCTGCTCACGTGTTCTCATTTTACTGGGTATCATGACCTGGCTAACTAAAAAGGAAAACAAGAAAGAAAAAAAAAAGGGCATAAAAAGAACCAAACCAAAGACAAAAAAACGGGGATAAGAGAGAAAAACAAAAAAAGAAATTTGGGTCTATGAATGGAGAACAACGAATGGTTTTATGGCAATGGAACATCATGTTAATACATTGCAGATAGTCATAATGACAATGGCTTATTTCCTTACAGAGATCATCTTCTCTATATCCACCGCAGCATCCCTGACTTGAGGGCAGTAGTGTAGTCGCAATAATTCTCCTTCCCATACCGTTCCAGCAAAGACATTAGTTCCCTCTATCTCCGTCGCGTAGGGATTAAATACACCGTCGCCTTTGCGTTCCTCACTGTGCCACAGAGGCGAGATCCGATTTGCGTGATGCTTCGCTACCTGGTTTAAAAGGGAAAGCGTAGCAATAGCGGACTTCTCAGGGACCTGAAGCGACGTCGTCAGGAGCCGTTTGGTAAAGCTTCCGACACGGGCCGGAGGTGGTATTCCTTGTGCGCGGGACAAAAGCATGGACTGAAGGCAGCGGAGCAGCAGGACCGTAGGTGTCTGGAAATTAACTTTGTTCCTTGGCTTAAACTGTTGCGTCGAGCTGCTCTCATTGGGATCCGGCAGTCGAAGGGATTTGTTGGGGTTGAATTCAACATCTGGGTTTATCGAAAGACAGTATAAGGTGCGATAGAGATACTTGACAAAAAAGCTCAGGTCCAGATGGAGTGATGCTGCTGCCTTGCCGGCATCCTGTCCCTGAAGGAGCGCGAAAGCAGTGACGGTACAAAGAAGTGCCTCACGCTGAGAGTCTCGTGATGCCGTCGCAGATTCAGCATCCTCATCTTCTGACTCATCGTCCTCTAATTCAGCCCGATCAGTGTGTCCTATGAGGTCCTTCAGAGCTTCGAGCAAGTCACCAAAGAAATCTTGATTGATCAAATGCGCGTATTTAGCGAGACCCTCAAGCACCGGGCCCATAAGGTTAGGGATGCGAAGTTTCAAAATGCGGAAGTACACCCCAAAGACAAGTTTCAATGTCTCTGCTTGATTCTTATCTCTTTCCTCATGGGAGACTAAAGCGTCGGCTTCTTTCATGTCCTTCTCCACGGCTTTCCGCTCCTTTTCGATCTTGCGCTCCTTTTTCGTGCGGAACTCCTTCTTTTGCTTCGGTTTCTTGCCACGGAATGTGTTCTCCTCCGGCTCACGATCGACCCTGTCCCGTGACCCCTTGGAAGAGAATTCAGAGAGCAGTCGCAGGTGGAGGAAGGCGTCTAGAACGCTTTCATTAATCCTGAATTCCTTCGCCTTCATCATCTTCGAAAGCAGACGAGCGGCCTCAAGGGAGACGACTCCGTCGTCATCCCTTGCGAAGACTTCTTCGAGTGTTTCCCGGCATTTGACAAAGTCAGCATCAATTTGTCTCTTTGCGAGGCGGTTGACAAGAATCTTCAGAAGTTCCCCGCGAAAGTTGAAATGCGGTACAGAGAGGAGCATGTTACAAGCGCAGTTGATCGCAATGCTCTTTAAACTAGGATCGAGTGCCTCCTTCGAGCCTTTAGACGGCTTTGTAAGCTCAGTCAACCTTTGAATGTAGTTTTTATAGTGTGAGAGAAGCGATTGCTCGTAGTCCCGAAGTTTGCGCACTTCTTTCGATAATTTAGCGGACAGATCTCCATCGCTGAGAGGGCGGATGCGATAGCCCGGAATGACATCTTTGAAGACTGCAGCTTGCGAAGCAAGAGCCAGCTTCTTAATTGCAACGTGCGAGCCATTATCGACCATCTCGACCATTGTCTTAAAAGACGCAATATGTTCCTCTGGGTCTTCGTTAATCAGAGTCGCCAATTTTGCGAGTTCTTCTTTCGCCTGAAAGATCTGTAGTTTCATCGGGATTTTGGGTTTCTCCTCTTCAGCCGGCTCTTCCTCATGCTCGTCCACATCATTCTCGGCGTCGGAGGCTGCATCCTCCTCGTTATCGGTACCCAGAAAACTGTCGGATTCTTCAGGTTCCGGCTCATCAATATTTTGTATACCCTCCGCGGTTTTAATAGGTAACCTTGTCCTCTCCTTATCTTTCTTGCTCAATTTGCGCGGACGGCGCTCGTAGTCTTGTTCGAGGTCCCATTCGGCGGCGTTGTTGTAGAACTTATTCAAGGCTTCATCCTTGGAGTTTTGAGAAGCGCCCTTAACCTCATCACCGGGAGGACTCAAGCGCCTCCTTTTTGTCGTGCGTCCTGGAGCCATTGTGGTATTTTTGAGCGACTATAATGCTGTGGTTGAGGGTCGATGGATGGATGGTCTTGAGCGGTTCCCATCCGAAACTTTTTTTTTTTCCTTTACGGCGCCAAGACTTTCATGCCAAAAGCTCTCCACCTTAAACCTTTCTGGATGTTTTGTCCCGGAGCTTTTCTTTGACTGCAAACAATACGCATTTCCCATATCAATCATTCAAAATGCATCAACTCACTGAAAAAAAGACGAAACTAGGTTTCATGAAATTGGCCGATCATGCCCGCCACTTTTTGAATGGCTGAACCTCACCACTTCCAATGACCCCAAATGACCGTATTCCGCCTTGATGGAAATTGGGCCTATCACCTGAGAATATCTCTGGCTAATCTATCGACCCTCGCACAAACCACCTCTCAATTGGCATATACCCTAGAAGTTTTACCAAAACGAGCAATTTCGGCTGCACACCACCGATTTCCCACCAGCGAGGCGCACATTGGTAGATGGATTGAATGTTGCCCGGAGCATGTGGGAGCTGTTATCTTCAACTTGAATGATATTCCTTTGGTAAAACACGTGTTGGCGAAAGGAGTGGGATCAATTAGAGGGCTAGCAATCCATCATGGGTTGAGAGTCACTACCTGGTCTAGCACCGAAGCGAGCAAGTTGAAGCCACGGCCATTACCGTGTTTCGTCAAGGAGATATAGAGAATTACCTGAGAGGTGGGTTGTACCGCATATTTTGGGAAATCCTCGCCGAAATTACAGCCTGCTAACCCTTTCTTAAGAAGATACCTCTTTCTTCACGACGTAAAGGAGCATCCGCCGGATCGTTCATCGAAATCCTATTAGAGGCCTATGGATTCTTGCAGGAATACTGGCAAGAATTCTGAAGATGTCTGTCTGTTTCAATAGGACAATTATCATCTTGATTTTCCAGCATGTTGTATCCTCCGTGATCAGCTCGTTGTTCCCTCGACGAAGCTCAATTATTTTCTTTCTGATGTTTTTCAACACAGTATATCGCATGGAGTTTCCCAATACCACACTTGAATTATTTTTTATTATTTGGTTTCAATTGCTTTGTAGGTGTATTTCAATCCTGTTTATCTAGTTTGGGGTACATTGGTGAAAAGAAGGAGACATTAGTGGTCACACAACCTGCCGCATTTAAGAGTTGGGGTACAAGTTAAAGGTGCATTAAACAAAAGAAACTTCAAGAAAGTTATGAGAAATATGAACTACAATCAAGTGGATTCAAAATATTCTTGCACTGCCTGTATATCATATTAGATGTTGGTTGTAGCAAGTAGATACTAAATGATAGCACATAATTGTATAAAAAAAAAATACTGCGGGGCACGTGCATTATCGGCAATCAGTCAGCTGCAAAGGCGAACTTGAACTTTCCCATCTGATCTGATCAGTTATAACTTGTAGTACCAGTGTCTACGACATCTACCAAATTTTCTATCCTTCCAAACAATAACTGGACCATCATCAGCTAGTTTTATTTTAATTTCACTCACTCTCGTCCCCTTGATCAGGGTTTTAATACTCGACAGAAGATCGTACTCTGTAGTAGTACCTGAAGGCCCATCTTCGCGCACCCCACCATGCCACCTTACTCGGGTCTTCAAAAGCAACAAATAGCTCAGTTTGTGAACTTCACACAGGCTAAGGATACAGTAGCTGCCAAGGTATGATGGTTTCTTTGCATCTTCTTCCACAAGCGTTGTTGAACTCCATCTGGCCGCCGTACATATAACCTTCCATGTCACGTGTGACTGCCATGATCCATTGGCTGATATTTCACTTTAGTTCTTGAAGGCATCTAGGTGGAATGTCGAAGAAGCTATCGACGTGTAAGTAATCTAAGTTAGTTGGCTTCTCTCTTGTTCTCTTCCGCCTTTCCTCCTGGTTGGGATTTTGCATCTCCCAAGCTTTCTTCACCTGTCACATACTGCATGTCTTTGTAGTGTGGAATCACCGGGCTCTCTTGTTGCTTGCGGAATGATTAGGCGGAATATGTGCTCCGGTGTTTAATGGCTATGCTCTTTTCAGTGGCAATAAGTCGTCCCGCACCTAGGCCAGGTAAATGAACAACAGAAGGCAGCTCGCCAGGCATTTACTGTCAATTATTTCCTTGGGCCTCCTATGCAAATGACAAGGTACCGTGAGCTGGACTTCTACCTTATGTTAGAAGCCAACTACGTAATACCGACTATGCGAGAGCCCGGTGCTTCAAGCCGGATGGACCAGCTTTGGTGGCCGTCTAGGCAGTTCACAACTGCCTCCAAACTTAGTACGTCCATGTGGCATCTTCCCATAAGTTACTGCTTAGGAAGAGACCATTTTGGGTCATCCGGGGTGTGCTCGGCTCATAGATCTGGTGCCTTACGCATCTTATACCGTGGGGACACAGGACACCTTGATGGATGAGGATCGCAATTGTCTCCCTCAAGTCCCAGGCGTCATTATTGTGTCATCCCCAACCGATGGATGTCTTCTCAGAAGAACCCGGATAGATGTTACGGGAGTACAGGCATTCAAGCTCATACGCGTCAACATGAGGGTCCGCTCTACAATTTCAAGACTACTGTGTTTCCCGTCGCCCATTCGTTCTCACCCTCCAAGAAGCCGAAAGTCAGTCATATCAACGCACTTGACATTTACTGACAAGGCTCAGGTACTTCCAGAGCCCCCAAGGGGCTGGAGGCAGCACTTCCGCCATCAATAAGATATTCGACAGTTATCGAGGTATGACAAACCAGAATCACAAGTTACGTCTCTGCTAAATCCCTTCCAGACTCACCGGAAGACAACCCCGATGGTATTGGTATCGAAGGAGCGATGAAATTCCTTGGCGATATCCAAGTGCAATTAGACGAAGTAGCATGTCTCGGTACTGCAGAACTCTTGAAATCACCTTCGATGGGCGAGTTCACTCGAGAGGGTTTTCTGAATGGCTGGAGGGTTTCCGGGTAAACACAGCACCACCCACATCTATTACCAACCCTCCGACAACCCGAAATATTCTAATCTAATCTAAAGATGCGATACCATCGAAAAAATGATCATCCATGCGGGCAACCTCCGATCGAGGATCCCCACGCAGCCTGATCTCTTCCGTCGCGTCTATCGCTACACCTTCCCACTCTGTCGAATGCAAGGCCAGCGGAACCTCCAATTTGAGATTGCATCCGAACAGTGGAGACTATTCTTCACGCCGGACCAGGGCGGAATCCAGTGGAATACGACGGCGACGCCGTGGTTGGACTGGTGGATTGAATTCCTGGAGGAACGCGGAAAGAAACCCGTCAATAAGGATTTGTGGGAACAGGTTGAGGTCTTTATGCGGAAGACTCTTGACGACGAACGACTTGGATGGTGGAGTGCCGATGGAGCGTGGCCTGGGGCGCTGGATGATTTTGTAGTCTGGGTGCAGAAGAAGAGAGGTGATAAAATGGAGATGGAGTGATTGGTGGGTCATTGATTCGATAGATGGAATGAGTGTATGAATTCACGGTAGAATGGGGATATTCTACCCTCTTTTTCAATTTTCCGTGCTCAATCGCGTGTCGGGGTCTACGCCATCAAATCGACAGTGTTTGGGAAAATTGTGGAAGTTTTGTGGTAGAACCCTGAGGTTGCTTGACTATAGATAAAATAGGGCAGATATTGAAGGTAATTTGTGACTTGGCATTGTAAAAGGTGGGGAATAGCAGCATTATGGAGGTATGTGTATCGCCCGCTGCAAACATAAACTAAAGAAAAGCATTCGTCGTAAAGGTCAAACATATCTTCATCTCGGCAGGAAATAAGATGGGTAATAATCTTCAAGCCGGATCAGAATAAAACATACAAATATGATCAATGACATGAGAAGTGGTAATTGGGCGGAGAGGGTCAAAAAGCAGATTGTCCGTGTCTACAGCTTGCTCTTTCTCCGAGAAACAGGGTTGTATTTACCCGTCCGATGGGTCAAATAGATGGAGGGAAGATTGTGGAAGGCGTTCAGATCGTTCCGCTTGGCTCTGGGGAGTAGAGTATGGACATTTAACGGTAATCCTTGGGTTCGTATTCACTGCTTGGGCCGCGATTGTAACGCTGTGAATCTTTGTTAGCTAATGCGTGAGATGAATGAGTTGAGGGTTTTACCTTTCTCAGGGCTTCCAGGCGCTTCCGCTTGGTGTGGGCGTTTACATAGGTGCCAATAATGAAGCCAATGATGTTGAAGAACGGCACCCAGGTGTGCTCAGGGAGGAACTTCTGCGCGAATGCAAGTGCAACAGGCGAGGTGATCCAGCTGACCTTCATAACAGGCATAAAACCAGCCCGAATGGTTGCCCGAACCTGGTGGAAGGTGCGCGCGCCAGTGATGACGGCCATCGAGGAGAGATACACTACATTTTGGATAGGGGAGACCTATACTTCCGATTAGCGCATCCGCGCATTCCAAGGATCGAAGATCCGATTCGTGGGACGTCCAGCACAGGTGGGAGAACATACAATGAGATTGCTGGCGAGAATCTGCAGGACTTTGGCCTTTAAGCTTGTGCGGCCAGCGAAGACCTTTTGGAGAATGCCCACGAGAAAGTGTCCCAGCGGGGCACTGATAAACATGCCGTAGAGGAGCATCTTGGGAACGCGGGCGCTGAAGTAGAGCCCATTCTTGGTGGAATCATCCGCGATCCACGATGCTAGGTATTCTTGCAGAGCGGAGAGCACACCCGACGTCAACATCTTCGTGCGCAGGGGGTTCCGCTGCAGTTGACGGAGGTACATCTGTAAATGCGAGGATTTTCCATGTCAGCGGGTTGCGATCGCACCGAACGCGTTGCGTCAATCACCGACCTGACGCTTCAGGATAGATGGAGGGGTAACATACAGCGAGATAGCCGTTCTGAGGGTTTCCGCCGGTCAACCGTTCGCCGACCTTGTGCACCAATGCCTTTGTGTCTTGGCGAATCGATTTTGTGGCCTCGTCCTGGATCTGTCCGTGGAGTTGGCCCTGGAGCTGGCCCTGGAGCGGGCCCTGAAGCTGGCCCTGGAGCGGGCCCTGAAGCTGGCCCTGGAGCGGGCCTTGAAGCTGGCCTTGGGGCGGGCCTTGAAACTGGCCTTGGTGCGAGCCTTGAAGCTGGCCTTGAAATTGGCGTTGGAGCGGGCCTTGAAGCTGACCCTGGAGCTGGCCCTGGAGCGGGCCGTGGATCGGGCCCTGGATTCGCTCGTGGATTTGCTCCTGAACCTTGTCTTGAAATTTGACTGACATGATGACGGTTTATGCGGTGGTATCGGGGAGGAGAGAGGGTAGCGATAAGATCCGTTGTCGGAATTAGCGGCAACGGATGCAAAGGCGCAGGCACAGTCTATGAGAAACAGTTAATACGCTATCCGCACAGACAAGGATGAAGGGTACGTAATACTGTAAATCTGTAATAGACCTTGGATGACGGACAGTTGAATACGGGGCGAAGTGGGTTGCGAGGGGAATGAGAAACTCGGTGTGTAATTATTTATGGGGTTGAAGAAAAGTCCCGCCAAAAATAAGCAGC
>ML739385.1:0-18759 GCA_009193565.1 Aspergillus coremiiformis
AAATAATTAGAATAATTAGAAATTCAGAATCATTTGAATAATTAGAATAATTAGAAATTTAAAATAATTTGAATGATTTAAATAAAAATGATTTAAATAATTTAAATAATTAGAAATTTAGAATCATTTGATTGATTTAAATTAAATAAAAATAATAGAAATAATTTAAATAATTAGAATAATTAAAATTATTTACTATATAGGCAGAATATTTTAAGGCGGTCAGTACTCTCCACCTTGGGCCAATCAGAATGCAAGAATTTTGATGGGGTGCGCCACCCACAGGCGGTCAGGGCCTTCCCACCACTCAGCGGGCCCATGACTCAGCGGGCCCACAAATGTTTGCTTAATGTCGAGTTGAGTATATACATAATAGATCCATTGTTGAAACATCCCACTCGACTGAAAACCCCGCGGGTTAACGTTCTACCTAGCAAGGCTCGTCCCGTGCTAGGTGGATTATCCGCCATACCTAAACAAGCCTAGAGATTCGGACGGCGGAAAATTGTATAAGCGAGGGACAACTCAGAACACCATATCGACATTCAGCTGGAACTGGATCTCTTGAGCACGGCTAGCCTTTATACGCTGGTACTCGAGGGCTGATTGCCATTCAAACACAGACGCCGCAGAAACGGCCCTGGTCGATCAGCTTTCCAAGGTTCTTGATTCAACGTTTCCAAAACGGTATTGCCAACCAATCACCTGGGCACGTTCCGAAAGATGGCACCGGACGTTAAGGAGTTAGAGGATTTGATACGTGTGTAACGGCCAAACGATGGTAGTCGACCCCCTTACAACATTAGAAGGGCCAAATATGAGAGGAGATGATGAATGATGACTCCCGTGTGTCGGACTTTTGGGGAGAGCTGCCCTCTCCAATCAACACCAGGTCAGTGCGTGCTTCGCCCAGTTGCTATTCTCATCCCGGATGTTTACGGAAAGGAGGCGTCCATTGAGCGGTAACCCCTTTTACCCATAATGAGTGCCGACTGGCGATCTAGAATTTCCCAGAATGGGGAATTAGTGGGCCGTCAATGGTAAATTCTAGAACAAAGACTAACACCCACAGATGTTTTCTTAGCAGGAGCCTGTTATTTATTTTCGTCGTGCACAATGTGCCTTTACCCCTATTTCGGTTCGTTTCACCGCGGAGGACGAAACTGATGCTCATCATGTGTGGTCTTTAAACAAAGAGCTGGAGAACAGTGCTGGAGAGCCCATATCGATTGCGGATACACCAATATAGGGAGACATATTTTCATTGTACCTCGATTGGACAATTCGACTGCTTGTTGGTATTACCCTAACTGGAGATGACTTCTGAAGATGTCGTCAAGGTCGAAGAACTTCCGCCCGACGCACGAGTATTATCGGGACAGCGCTACCGGAAGTATCTTTACCATACAGCTCGAGTAGGAGTATGGACGTTTTACTGCTATTTTCTTGCCCGGTTGCTCTTAATTCTGTCTGAGGCCCAACGGCCCTGGCAAATGTGGGTAATGCTGGCTGTGGAAGGGTTATTTGGTCGTATGTTCAATGCTAATCCTTCATGTGCACATAACGATATCGGGACCGAGTAACGCTAATTGGTCGTCAGGGTTGTCTTATCAAGATCAGTGCCTTACCGTTGCAGCCGGTGGGGAACCGGAGCGCGGCCCGCGAAAAAGGCTACGGCTACGGGGCAGCCAAAACCTGCCACGGGTCGATATCTTGATTCCCTGCTGCGGTGAACCGGCGAACGTGATCCTGGACACCGTTCGCTCTGCCTGCATGATGGACTATCCGCTGTCCCAGTATAGAGTGCTCGTACTCGATGATGGCGCTTCATCCCAGCTGCATGATGCTATCTCGGAGTTGCATTCGAAATGGCCTCATCTCTCCTACCATACACGCGGGAGGCAGTCAGGTCGGGTGTTCGCTAAAGCAGGAAATCTGAACTATGCCCTGTTTACTATACAGAAGGATGTGCCGCCGGACTTCTGTGCCATCCTGGATGCCGACTCTATCCCAAAGCCAGAGTTTCTTAGAGCAACGCTTCCTCATTTACTTGTAAGTCCGCAGGTAGCGTTGGTCACTACCCGTCAATATTTTGACAATCTCCCCGCCGGAGACCCACTGTCGCAGTCGCGCCGGCATTTCTATACTTGCCAGAATGCCGAACTCGACCGTTGTGGGCGTGCTATCGATGCAGGATCGGGGGCGGTGTTCCGGCGCAAGGCGATCATTGACGTTGGTGGCTATCCCACTTTTTCCTTTTCGGAAGATTGGCAACTTTCATTGATATTACGAGGTATGGGTTACCGTACTGTCCAGGTACAGGAACCGCTACAATTCGGGCTTGTTCCCACATCACTTGAAGGACACATTGCTCAGAGGAACCGATGGCACATCGGGCATTCTCAGCAAGTCTTTGCACTGCGTCCACCAGCCAACAGATCCATGCCACGTCACCTCCAGTGGTCTATTGCTCGTGGGGGGTTGGCCATCACTCTGGGATTGGTCGGCCATATTATTGGCTTTGGTGCTGTTCCTTGCCTTGTAACGTCCAGGTCACTTATACCTGCATCTTCCTCATTCGTGATCAAGGCTCAGGTGATTCTGAGCATGTTCTATGTCTCTACGCTGTGGGCGTACGGGTGGTTACAAAATGCACACGCTGGGATTCGAGGCTCTCCATTCTCGCAGTTGGAGAATAGTTGGCTAGCTGCCGGTAAGACCTCCAACCCTAATCCCTCTCACCTCTGCAGTGGGAAATGTGCAGCTAACCGAAGGGATTGTTTCGCCTTCAAGTACACCTATATGCGGTCATACGATTCCACTTCATTTCAAACGCACCGAAAGGATCATTTGTTACCGGAAGCAGGGAAAATTCCTGGAATCGCATCGCTAAGTCTTCTGTCTACAAAATGTTCTACCAAGACCCCTGGCAAAACGGTGTTCTACCAAGCATCGGTTTGCTTCTTGCTACATTTGCCGCCATTTTATCGTCAACCTGGACGACACTGACCATCTCCGACAGTGAATCATTACCCACACGATTCCTTACTACCATGGCCTGGCCGCCATTGCTGCACATATGTTATCTGACCATTACTAACCACTGGGTGCCGGTTGCGTACCTATTAAACCCTCCGGTCTATCCGGCGCGGATATCATAGATGACTATCTCGGTCGGAACGTAATGGTTCCAAATGTAGAAACCAGAAAAGTGCCTGGGTTACGCGGGAACGCTCGCCGCGGCATATGTTCCTGTTCTCTTTCTTTTCTTTTCCCCCTGTATTGTGACGATGGCTTTCCCTGATCCAAATTCATCGTCTTCTCAACTTTGTGAGAAGTCGATTTGGCAGCGTCGGCGTAGCAATATCTAATATGTATCTCGACCTAATTTGTATGTTCTCTCTATCCATTCATCGTTTGGCTCTGGTTTCTTTGCTCTTCCAGCCCCAACCGGGGTGGTTGTCTATATCGATAATGTATCCCCGATTTGAGCCACGCCTGCATTGCTGCGTATTCCTGTTTTCTTTTCGTTTCGATAACCTGGAATGAGCACACATGCCGTATCAGATCATGTGACAACGCCATGGGCCTGGGATCACAAATGGACTTTTCAACTTCAGGTGATTCCTCACAGTCTTCCCTCTTGAAACTACTCCAGCGGATCGGGTCGGGTTCTTGACCGGCATTCGTAAAATTCCACTGCATTGCCGCTCATCACTGGCGACGGGGAACGTGCAGGGAGACGTATGCGAGTCTTTTGTGCGCAGTTCGCCAGTCAGTACGTTGCATCATCCAACTCGCTAGTACTTCCTGTCAAACAGGAAGTCCAAAATCAGCTGTGTGAGTTCCGGTAGCCCGCCATAAGAGAAGTATCACAGCTACATGTGTGGTTCTAGATATCATGGGTTAAATTATGCAATTGATCGACAGTCGATGTATTGCCCCTTATTCCACTTGACACTGACACTAACATAGTCTCAGATATGATTGCGCGGGGAATCAACAATAGAGCAATCTGGCATGATTCATTATGGAGTTTATGATTAGCTCGAGACAATCTGCTCATACTTCCTATGCCAGAGATTAAACAGCTGAAGGGTATACGGCCCTTGAACAGCGTCGAATTTTCCATGGGAACCAGGAAAACCCTTTATTCCGGGGCAGAATTTTACATGGTCGGAACATTAGGCTTTCATGCTGTTGGAATACATACATAGCAGAAATTCTACAATGCGCAATATCCAATTCAGTGATGATTCCTCTATCACTATGTTGGTTGTGGTGCTTATAATAGCGGCACCTAAACTACCACCCCAAAGAACACTTCTATGGCTAACCCTCGGTGCTTCTCGGATTATACTGTCCAATTGATGGACCAAGGGATGAGCCAACGTTACTCTAAAATCGGTAAATGTATAATAGGGAGAAGGCGTGACGACGCAAATGAATCGGTTCGAGATAGGAAAGCATATCAGAATTAGCAAGCCTCCTATGCTAAAGATTGAATACCATGTGTCATAGACAGCGTGCCAATATACTCGGTCACTTGTGGAAGGAACTTTCCGAGGTCTAGGAACACTGCCCCAACTAGAGCAGTTCGTCGATATGTCCATCTTTGTGGTGATCTTGAGGACAGAAAACACTGAGCCGCGGCAGGGTTTGAGGAGCTCCGCCCAAGATTAGCTCAAGACACGTTCATACCCTTTCAGTGTGCCTTTCTATGACCGCTACGCCGGGGGTTCAGCTCCGTGCTGAGCCTATCTAAACGACCTAAATACACCTAACGCCTGATAAAGCAGACCCGCAAAGGAAACGCCTATAAAGAACGATTAGACATCTCTTGCGGGCGTCACATCTGTTTACCTGACGGCCCCTATTCGGCTGCTCGGGGGTAGACCAACGCCGTGCCTCCTAATTCCTCCGAAGGGCCCTGTACTACATACTGGGCCGTCTTCCATCCCAGTATCTACCGGTGTATACACTAGCATACATCGCAGTTCGAAATCACATAGAATATAAATCAACGATCGTTATCCGTATCCGCCAACTGGAACACGCCTGCGTGCCATCCATACGCTCGAAACAGACGCCGGCCATGTCGCCGAGCCACGCGGAAGGGGATCTTGCTGCTCGGATGGGGCTCGTGGATTTGAATACTCCGTTCGACGTCGAGATTCTGCGGTGTGAACTGCCATACCGATCCGTACAACTTCTCGACAGCGAATCCGGCCGACCGCATGGCGTGCAGGAAATCCGTCCACGCGACCTCGCCCGGCTGAGAAGTACGCGAGGGGGTATAGAAGAGAGTCGAGAAGACCCTCAGGGCGCGTGAGTCCACCGCAAATGTGGGCTGCCGATCCTGGCCGTGGTGACTGACCTCCTCCTTGCGTCCATCGGCGGTGTCCGGCCCAGAGTGTACCAGACCCCGCGTCTTCACTTTTAGTTTGTTTGCCGCGGGACCTGCATCCGGTAGGACGGTGCTCTGCGTCCGCTGCTCCAGGTCGAAGTACATCTGTGATAGGGGAAGACACAACTCGTTGGCACTGGGAGCAGGCTCGGCATTCCGGACGGGTTCGATCCAGTCAGGCGTTCGTCGTAGGATGCGATCCTGGGCTAGGAGATGGCGAATTGCGGCATGCTGCGAGATCCCATCTTTGTTGATGAGCAGCGAGTCGGCTTTTTTCCAGAATGCATCGAGGTTCGCCTCCGCCCGCTGCAGGGCCCCCGTCGTCTCGCGCGTTCGACGTTTGTCGACAGGGTAGTAGAACCGACCGTCGGACGGATCGCCCGCGACGCCAAGAGGGAGTTCTTCCATCTCCGTGTCAAATTGTGACCACCGGTCCACATTCCTCATGTAGTCGCCTTTGATCTCCTGCTCTTTCTCGGCGATCTTGCTCTCGAAGGTCGCGGCCCAAGGTTGGAATAAAGAAAACTGGTGCTGACACTCCGACATGAGGGAAAGGTCCGAGATCGTACTCATCACCCAGGACGAGAGCAGCCCCTTGATCGACTTTTCTGTCTCAATCAGTCGATCTAGCTCATCCATGATGGTGTGCAGGCCGGCCAGGTGTCGGTTTCGCTCGTCCCACAAAGTGACCAGTAGGAAGGAAAGGCGATCGCGTTTCTTATCCGCAACAAAGCTGTCCTTCGACATCGTTCGGATATTATCTTGCCCATATTGCGGTTCCGCGCGAACGAAAAACGAGCGCATCGGAGGAGAGGGAGGTACTCCAATTTGAAGATTAAGAATGGGCCCTCGAACCATATGTTCGAGGAACCAGAGCAGCTTGCAGAAGGCCCATTCCAAGTCAGTCGGCAGATTCTTCTCCGGCCGCAGCGTGGGTCCGTATTTCTCCATCAAGGATTGCAGGTTCCCCAGCTGCAGTTGCAGCTCATCCCAGAGACCGAAGGCAAAATAGGCGTCGGAGATAACAGAGCTGACGATTATTTTCCACAGACCTTTCGATGCGTGCGGCTTGAGGCTATAATGCTGTCGACCCTGTTGATCAGGAACCAGTTCCGGTCGATGCTCTTTCCGATCGAGCACTGTGTCCGCAAAGTACCCCGGGTCTTCG
Organism: Aspergillus coremiiformis; assembly: GCA_009193565.1. Classification (NCBI taxonomy): domain Eukaryota; kingdom Fungi; phylum Ascomycota; class Eurotiomycetes; order Eurotiales; family Aspergillaceae; genus Aspergillus; species Aspergillus coremiiformis. The sequence goes on from ML739385.1 coordinate 6,576, forward strand.
CGCAAGGCCCAGATATGGTCCTCCGCCGCCGATCGCTTGGCGGCGATGATGCTCTGGAGGCGACTGAGATCGAGGCGCGCCGGAAGCCGATAGGGCGCCACAGCGGTCACCATAGCGAGAGTGTTCACCTCGGGTTCCGATATCGACAGCTCAGGCGGCTCCGGCTTGATGGGGATGTCATCCTGCAGGATGCTTTCGCGGGTGTAGTCACAGAGTAATGACATGCAGCAGTCGACCAAGAAGCGATAGAGACGCTCCTGGATTTCCAGGGCGAGGAGACCCTCGCCGGGATGCATTCCGCGCTGCGTCATCATCCAATCGAATGCGCGCTCATCCTCGTCCCAGTGCAGGAGCTGCCCGTAGGTCTCCGGGGTGGTTCGTCCGGTAAACATCATGACATGTTCATTCATGAAGGCCGGACGAATGTTGCCGGTGGTGTGCCCGAAATGCGTTGCGTCGCAGTCGGCGGCGACAAAGGCGTGCGGCGGATGGCGTCCACGGGCATTGAGGAAGATCAGCAGGATCTTAGGCTTCAGGAGGTCCTCCTGGTTGATGTACGGCCAAGTAAATGCGTCCCGATACAGAGGATCCCCCGGCGAACCTTTGGTGAAGGCTTCCCAGTCGGGGCGATGGGACACGGACATGTTCGGCCATGCAGTCAGCAGGAGCCTCTTGCGTTGCTCTCTGGTCCGCTTGAGCCAGCGCTTCTGGATCGTCGCTTCAAATCGCTCGACAATGCGATTCAACAGTCCCCAATCGCGCAGGATATTCGTGGCTCGCACGCGAGCCTCTTTACGCACCTCGCCTGGGTTCAGCATGGAGGACAGTATGGGTCGTAGGTAGACCACCAGTCTGGTGAAAGAAACTCAAGAGGCTGCCTGGTTAAGTGACGTGGCAAGGCGACTGAAGACCTACTTAGTAATGCCTCAGGTGACATCGCCTGACCGCCTTCCTTTCTCGTCGGGTGACAACCTCGTTCCACTGAACTTGTTCTTTGTCGACCTCCCAACCTACCATATTTATCGTTTATCTCGAACATGGAAACATGGAACCATGGAAAACATAGAAATCGATGTCGTCTAGACCACAATCCCTATTCACTAACCTACGGGATCTATCACCGAGGATAGGATCATCCAGTGATGTCACGGATATGTATCCTCCTATGATACTCCTGGCAGTGTACATACATACATACTTATCCTATACTGTTTACACCACCTGGGACAAGGAGATGGAGGGCGAAAAGAGGTTCGCTCCAACATCCGCTGACGTTCTTCTTGCATCATATGAATCGACAGTTGGTTTACAAAATCAAACCGGAGGCCACAAAGAACGTCGCAGGTTCCTTCACAGATCATGGTTGTGACTAGTATGACAGAAATCTTCGACCTTTTTATGGTGCATTTATGCCAGCATGTGTGATTCCCTGCATCCCGCATGAACTCTCTAGCCAAACTAACGTATTTTTTTTTACTAGCTGATGCCCCACGACCTCGCCAGGCTAGCCTGCGTGTCGCACGAGCTAAACGAGCTGGTTACGCCGTACCTGTACCGCACGGTGCGCTTCCATAGCCCCGGGCGCATCGCGGCCGATGACCAGCTACTCTTGCAATTGGATATATTTGGGGACCCCCGATTCGATAAACTCGTATATACAAGGCGTGTGATCGTGTCAGGCTCGTGGTACGAGATGTATTCCAACATCGACTCCGACCTTGGCCCGCATCACCTCCTCTCCCCAGCCGCGCGCATGTTGAGCAACATTATCACGAATTGCATAGTCAGGATGCCAAATTTGGAGGAGTTTATGTACATATCTTCTAGCCCATGCCACCTCTCATCAGCCCCAGGGCACTCCTGACACGTCCTCTTGAGGATACAGTGCTGATCCAACTTCCAGCTGGGACATGCAGCTTTCGTTGACGCAGCTCTTACTGACCACCGTAATGCTGCGGCAAGGGCTGACATCCTTGCGACTGCGGATGGGTACGAACTCCACCCCGAAACCGTTCTTTCGCCCACCGTTGAATCTCCACACGATCATCAACCTGAGGGTGATGCACCTGATTGACGTTGATGATGTATCTGTCTTAAAGTCCCTAGGGTTGGCTCTCCAAGCTTCTGCACAGCTAGAGCAACTTTCGATATGGGCTGACCATCAGTCCCAGCTAAGCGTGGACACTCTCTTTAAGCAGTGGCACGAACCTGCTCCGTTTCGCCTCCGCTCGTTAGACATCCGCGGGTTTTTCGATATAGGAACCTCGGCGAAACGTTTTTGGGCGGCAATCCCGCCCACGAAACTGCGGGAATTGACGCTCCAACTGGGCCCTCATTTTTTGATGCAGGACTCAGCGGACTTCTGGGACGCCTCCATTCAAGCCGAGTTGCGTCCGGCCCAGTTAGCGTCGAACCTGGGTGCGACCGGCTTGCAAGATTTCCTCATGTCTTTCAGTGGTTTAGAAGCGTTTCAACTTCTCCCATCCGATATGCCACGGCCGATGGAGCCCATGCGTGCCCTCATGAATGCCCTGGAGAGCCACCATTTCGCGTCTTTGAGGGTTCTGGGGCTTAGTCCGTTTCGGTGCGAGGCCAGATATATGTTGGATGTGTCGAATCTCACGTTCTTGGTGGGGGCATTGCCGAATATTGAAGAGTTTCGTTTTAGCCTGCCGGGCTTCAATGCCGTAAGTCCCCTCGTAAAATACAAGATGTCCCTAAATACCGCTGACTCTTCCGGGCTAGGAGCTGATAGAGACGGCACTGCTCCTGCCTCGCTTACGCGTAGTTCAGATTGATCCGGTTCACGACGACTCGCGTATGCAATCTCGGTTTTCCAAATTTATTCTTCATCTTCTGCACAAGGGAGTGGCCAGAAACCTTACCTACATCGCCTTTGACGATGCCGACGTGCGTGAGATATTCAGAGACCCGATACACATGTCAAACAAAATCTCTCTGGTAGGATATGTTGATGGTACGGTCCTGTTAAAGGAAAAGGCCTTAGACTGGGTCAGGCCATATTTCTAGGCATCTTTGGGTTAAGATACCATTTGTTCCGATACCCGGTGTTGATCCGGAATCCCCAGGTGGGACTGCTTTTGATCATATTGTGTGCTTTGATTTTCATGACTCGTCTCGCATGGTTACCTGCTACAATTCGTGTCTGCTGTTCCGCATCCGGAGATGAAAATTGCCCCTTTACGGTACGAGGACTCCGCAGTGAAAATATGATTTATCCAATTTATTCCTTTTTTTTCCCTCTTTTGTTTCTTTTTGCTTTGCACCGTGAAGTCAGCCAATGTGATCTAACCCCAATATACGAATCCCAGTTTCTAAAAATGCCAACGAATGCTAATAGTCAGGGGATTGTTAGTATTTATTCCTGTGGTGGCGGATCCATACTAATCTTAGAACTCAGGTCCAATAATCAACCCATAAAGGGGCAAAGAAAAGGGAAAGAAACACAACAAGGAGGTGAATGAATCAAAGCCAGGAAGAATAGGGGAGAGCTCTCAGCCTACGGAGTAGATATTGAAAGAATGTGTGATATATCTCGATGCAAGAACGACTCAACCCCCTTGGTTTCTCCACACTACATGGCTTTCTCCCTGCCAGTTCACTGTTTCCTTGACCAGCTGGAATATTATTAGTATGTGCCAGATAGGAGCGTAGGACTCCACCTTTCATTCGGTCCAGACCATGTGGGTGACCCATCGTACACATCTAGACCTGGCACCGAATCTCAGGGACAATCTCAATATCGACCTCATGCTGTGGCCAGTGCGGTATTACCGGAGTTCATGATCGAAAATAGGTGCTGAACCCAGTAACCCCAAGGTAGCCATGGAGGTCGTCGGCGACTTCTCCAAAGATCTGGACGTCGACATTACTAGTAACTCCACCATGAGGAAGAGTATATAGTATATATATATGAGCCTGTATCCCCCTTTGATCGTTCCCTAACCCATCTCGTCGGCGCATCGCACATACAATCTCCACGGTAACTTTTCATTCCTTTGAGGTTGATCCTCCGACTGTCATTTCAAACGTCACCTCAATCGTTCGTGAGAAACAGAAAATACTCTGCTTGCCCCCTCTCCTTTGATTTTCCATACGCTCCTTATCAATCCTTTTCGACCACCATCATGATCCTCTCTAACGTCTTTCTTTCGACAATCATGGTGATGACTGCTTCGGCTCTCCCACATCCCTACCTAACTGACAGCCCTATGAACACGGCCTCGACGAGTACCACCGCCGCGAGTAGCAGGAGTAGCAGCCCCCGTGTCAGCGGCAGCAGCAGCGGCAGCGTCCAGATCGTGAACAACCTCCACACAGCCGTATACCTGTGGTCCACGTCGGACAGTTCCAGCGAAATGCAAACCCTCCCCTCCGGCGGCGGCACCTATACCGAAAGCTGGCAAACCCAATCCAGCGGCGGCGGTTTCTCAATCAAGATGGCCACCACGAAGAGCGTGGCCAGCGTCCTCCAATTCGAATACACCGTGTCCAGCGAGACACTGTATTGGGATCTGTCGTCAATTGACCTGCACGCGGACTCGGAGTTTGTCACCGCTGGGTTCTCCGCGACGCCAAATGATTCGAGCTGTTCGGCAGCGTCCTGCGCGGCGGGCGATACCAACTGTGCCGAATCGTACCAGGAAGCAAATGATACGGACACCAATAGTTGCTCGCTCAGTGCTGGCATTACTGTAACCCTGGGCTGAGATCAGCCGTGACAATCATCTGGCTTCGCTATTGGACGGGAGAGTGGAGAACAGGATGTTGAACGGCAAGGCCGGCCTTGCTTGTTCCGATGTTCTCATATACCTTGAATCCATGTGTTTTAGATCAGTCGGAAATAGATTTGAAATTTCAAGTGTGAAATGTGGGTAGTCGACGCATGTTGATCGCGGACACACTTAACAGTCACTTTGAGTCAGCCCTCTCACCATGTAGTAGACCAGTTGGAGGTAAAGTGTACTTCCGCAGGGTCGAATAGCATCAAGCTGTAAGATTTCGATGGAGAAGGAGTGAAGGATTAGTAGATTCCTTAGCATTGAATTCACTTTACAAGAGGTCTATCATACAGGTAGTATATAATCGGGACCCTGCAGAACTTGAACTCGATGTCTGGACCATTGATCGCTCCTCCGGCTATTATACTATGTAGACTGTCCCGGCGTTATCTGGATTTCTTAAGACACTGGCAGACTTTCCATACAAGTTCCGAAGAACCTCCTTCAATTGTTTGAGTGGTGTCGGCTTTTGTCAGAAATATATCTGCGCTACTCGTTGTGGTTTTTGTGCTGCATGGAGGCAGACGGAACAGCGATCAATAAGAACGATAGTGCCAGGGCCATCCCCTTGAAAGATAGCTCACTGTAATCCTCTGTATGGATTTTGTGCTTCAGTCGGGTAACGGGGCAAGGTGCCCCTCTCAACTGGCGGTTCTTGTCGGTTCCAAGCTCTATTGGCATGAACATCATCCCAGGTGACAGTCAGTGTCTTTAATTTTTGACCCCGATATTCAAAATCCCCACACTGGCGCTCGAGTCCAAATCCGCCACAACAACTAACAACATTTCTAAACTCCCGCGAGTTCCAGAGCCCCTCACATCTCACAGTCTTCTGCGCTGTCTCGGTGATTTCCACAAATGGCCAAAGGCAACAACGCCGCGTTGCAAATTCTGGTGTTGCTCTTGGTGTCCTGCTCGCTGTCTCGGTACAGATGCATTCACCTTTAGCACGCACCTCATCAATAGGACGCCACGGCAGTCGAATACCATAGCTTAAATTGAAGTTTCGGTGCTCCTGCACAAGATCAGGGCCGTGGTCATCTTGTAGAAATCTTGTAGCGGAAGTTGACATTGCCAGAATCAGAATCAACAAAGAAATAACGGTTTGCATAGTAGAAGTATAGCAGCAGGCAAGTTTCGCCGTGCAATTAATATAGTAGAAAAGAATAGAGCTGGGGTTGTAAAGCATCAAGCGGATGGACTGACTGTACTAATGAGGTTTTTATATGAGTCTAAGATTTGACAATCATCTTGGAATTGATTTCGTATTTCTCTTTGTTGATTTAACCTTTCGCAATCGCTCAAATTTACCAACTTGAAGATAGATTTCAATTTCCTCGGGCAACAACCGGGCAACAACCGGGCAATCGATCATTAGCTAGCCAAGGTACTCCGTAGAAGTCATTCGCTCGGGGATCCTGACAACAAGATCAAGAGAGTTCCAGATGATGAATTCGGATAGCAACCATTTCCAACTTTTGATTCGCTATAATCAGTAGGAGAGGTACGGAGTACATCTTACTACCATCCAACTTTTCAATACATGTCCGTGCACCAGGGTCTATTGGTATATCGCTCCAGCATACGGAGTACTACTCCCTACTCCGTAGAACAAATAGTATATCATGATATCAGAGGGAACTCGGATGAGAATAAGAATCACTCCCCCTTCGATGCTCCATCCCCCCTCCCATACCCCCTGAAAGACAGCTCATTTTCCTCCTACAAATTCATCGCGCCAGGTGCCAGGGGATAGTCTTGGTTCCAGCCTGTTCTTCTCCGCCAATCTTCCGGGCTGACCTCTAGTGTCTTTAACTTTTTACCTTTGTATTCAAAATCGCCACACTGACGTTCATGTGTTCCATATCCCAAACAACAATCATCAAACCAGGTAAACTCCCGCTTGTTCCAAAGCCCTGTGCATTTTATAGTATTTTGTATCTTCACAGGATCTATAAATGGAAACATGCAACAACGACTTGTTGCAAACTCAGGTGTGGCAGGTTGGTATTGTCTTTGAGGCCGTCTCTCTGATTTAACACACCTGCATTCACCTTTGGCGCGTCTTTTATCACTGGGATATTCATGAGTGTGATTGAACAGGAAGTATTCACTCCGAAGATCAGGGACATTCATAGGGAGGTTTGCCATAGGTGAAGTAGCAATGGTTGGCATTGCCAGAGTCAGAATCAACAAAGTAATAAGGGCTTGCATATTGGAAGTATAGCAGCAGGCTTTAGTAGTGGAATTGAATCAAGGATCACTTGTTTATGAAAGATAGAGCTTGATAAAAATTGATAATGGAAGAGCGAGTACTCCGTATGAAGTTTTTATATGTCTGCTAGTACTCCGTACAGTCTTGACTAGTAGTACTCCATACAGTAGTACTATCCTGGAACCATAGTAGAATTTTTTTATTTTTTCCTTGTTGAATATTTTGAAATTCATCCAATCATGATATTACTCCCTGGCCCAACCTTTGTCAATCGCGAAGACTTACCTCCTCATCAGCTCACTCGGTCAACCCGGGCGTTCCCATATATAGTCTTCCAGGTCCACCCAGGGCAACAAACTCAATTTCTTTGTTGGACTTTGTGTGGATTTCGGTCGGTTCCACTTCGCAGACCGCCGGACTGTATCAGAGAGGGGAGGGATGAAATTCCGACATCTTTGGATACGTGGTCGAATATCGTGGGGAAGTTTTCTAACAGATTCATGAGTGAGCGGAGGTTGAATAATATATTAGATTTGTTCTTCAGTGTAGCCCTACCCGTGTAACAGCAGCGACCTCCTGCATTTTGGCGTCGGTATCCCTGGAGTGACTCCAAATGGATGATGACCTTTGTCACTTCCCCCTTTGAGCCCTTTGTTTCCAAAACTAGAACCGGTGAAAACGAACCATGCCGATCGGAATCAGAATATCTCTCAGGATTCATCTGCTCCCCAGGGCGCCGGGCCGAACAACGAAAAGCTGAAATCGAATCCCGTCGCTGGCCTATCAGGAACGTAGAATAAGACTCCAGTTCCGACTCTTTACCTACTAATCACCGACAATGAAAGGGCAACTGTTTTGCTTCCATAAATCGCACATTCGTTGATTCGTTGAGAAGGCCGTATACTCCCTCTGGACGACATCAGCCGTACTACCATCATGTGAGCTGTCGAGGAAGATACAACCGTACCAGTGTCCATGGTTCTTTGATGGATCACTCTCCAGGTCGATCCTGATTCCACTCGGCCGGCTTACTTCTTGTCGGCGGTCGTTGCCAAGGTTTCTAGAATGGATATGGACCGTCGAAGAAAAAGGCGTCGAACAAAAGAACAAAAGGTTATTCTCGATGTTGATTTATCCTTTTTGTGCGGGACAAAGGGAAACGACCATGGGCGGGATTCTAGGGATTTCTAGAGTGAAGTACCTCTCCGTAAGTAGGTCTAGTGAGGGTTCGCGGAAACGCCACCTATGTAGCAGAGATTTGTCTGCGTCTTTGTTCTCAACTCAATGCCAGGCGTAATGAGTCTTGAAACAATCCAATGGAGAGAGTGGGATGGAGATGTCGATCGTGAAGTTGGGTATCATATTTCTCGCTTTCTGCCCCGGGAGACTTTACTTGACAAGTTGTCGTGTCAAGTGACACAACCTGGACGGGCAAAACAACAACACGGCATTCAAGTACCCGCGGTACGGAGTACTTAGTACGGAGATAATTTCATATTCTCAAAGAAAAATTGAGTGAATAGGATCAAATGCATGACAATAGCTCCGATCTTACAAGTCCTCGCCGGCTGTAGTATACTATCTCCATGATTCTTTTCGTTTCTTTGAAATCGGACGCAAAAGGCCAACCAGGAAAAGTCAACCATGCCGAGAAAAGCTGCCCGAGATTTCGTGTTCGATCCAGTCAGCTTACGGAGAACTAGACCTCAGGTTTACCGGATAAGGAAATTGACAGGGCACACGACTTGCTAAATTTGAACTAAGTTTTCACAGTTCGGACCATCAAGGAAATCGTCCTTTGCATGATTTGATTCTATTTAATTGGCTTCCATTCAACTCTTACCAATCGCACGATGCGGTGGCTGGAAAAGAGACAAAGGGAACCCCCCGTATTCCACCAGAACGCAACATGGATGACTTGCCGTCGGGTTTGAAATACACTAGACTTTGCCCGGTGGATGCGGGATTAAGAGTGAGTGTGGATGAGATTCTGTTCCCCCCTGAATTTTTTTTTTTTTTTTTTCTCCATCTTTTTGTGGAGAGTATCTATCTATTTATGAGTGTGAACTTTGCACGTTGGACCTTTGCCAACCCCGGATCATCACCCCGGATCCACCTCGACTATTTATTTGTACTCTCTTGATTCCTGCAGACTTGATCCGGAAAAAGAAAAGAAAAGAAAAGAAAAGAGAAAACACACACACACACACACACATACAAAGAGAGAGAGAGAGACAACAATTCTAAGGATCTCCAAGCATGCCTGACCACGGTGAGGCAATGTACGTTGTCGTGATGATCTCCCCCCGTCTTCTTCCCGGCGCTATACAATTAACAACTTTGCGCATTTAGAATGGATGAATCCAAGTATTCCGCCCAGGAACGCCAGATGGACATGGCAGTCCATGGGCCTGTCGAGTGAGCTCCCCCTTTCTAGTTGACTCTTAATTTCCTTCTTCCACTAATCTCTCGTCGTTTCTCATCGTTAGCATCGAGAACCCGTTGCGCGGCATCCCCCAAGACCAACTCCTCCGGGACGTGGAAGACTACGCACAAGAGTATGACATGAACGACATACTTCCTCTCCTGAAGAAGGGGGCTCTGGTGGCTCAGCGACCGGACGAGTTCGAGGATATCCCCGAGCTGACCCCCGAGGACCGTCAGTTCCTGCGAGAAGAAACCACGAATCGCTGGAAGCACCCATGGGCACTCTATTACACGATTGTTCTCAACTCCATCGCCGCCGCTATCCAAGGATGGGATCAGACAGGTAAATAATGACCGGCACAACAGCTTTCCCACACGAGTTGCGACTAACCTCCCTGGTAGGATCCAACGGCGCCAACCTCACCTTTGCGCATCAGTTCGGCATCCCACAGGATCCGCCAGACTGCACATCCCCGGCAGAATGCAGTAGGAATCAGTGGATTGTCGGCGCCATCAACTCCATCCCTTATATGACCATCGCTCTTTTGTGAGTATGCCCCACACTGGCGTTGATGCGATTGACGATCTGACATATCCCTCACAGTGCTGGCTGGGTCTCCGATCCTCTGAACCACTGGTTCGGTCGGAAATGGGTCATCTTCATCGCTGCTGTATTCAGCTTAGTGGCCCCCATCGCCTGCGCGGTGACTCAATCTTGGGGCCAGCTGGCAGCCTGCCGGGTCCTCCTGGGCATTGGAATGGGCTTGAAGGAAGTCACTGTCCCCGTCCTCTCAGCCGAAAATGCTCCTACCAACGTTCGTGGAGGCCTGGTGATGTCCTGGCAGATCTGTAAGTACTTTATGCCGGTGGGGAAGCTATGCATCATGGTCCCTAATCCTTTCTCACTCAGGGACCGCGTTCGGTATATTCCTGGGCACGTGCGCCAATCTTGCCGTCGCCAACACGGGTGCGATCGCATGGAGACTCCAGCTCGGATCGGCTTTTATTCCCGCTATACCACTCCTTCTCGGAATTTACTGGTGCCCGGAGTCCCCTCGCTGGCTGCTGACGAAGAACAAAACCCGTAAGGCATACAACTCCCTAGTACGACTCCGGAACAGTCCTCTTCAGGCAGCCCGCGACCTCTATAAAATTCATTCCCAGATGAAGATGGAGAAAAAGCTCATTGAAAGTTCCGAATTTTCGAAGAACGATAACATGTTTGTGCGGTTCTTGGAGCTATTCACCGTGCCACGAAACCGTCGTGCCACCCAAGCCTCTGGGATCGTCATGATCGGACAGCAGATGTGTGGAAGTATGTCTCTCCCCCTTTCCATTTTTCCCTTTTGCCTTCCACCATGTCATTACTCACAACGCTTCGTAGTCAACATCATTGCGTTCTACTCTTCTTCGATTTTTGCCAAGGCCGGCGCCAGCAACATCGAGGCGCTTCTCGCATCCTTCGGCTTCGGTTTAATCAACTTCCTCTTCGCCTGGCCCGCCGTCTGGACCATCGACACCTTCGGTCGTCGCTGGCTGTTGCTCGCTACCTTCCCGAACATGTGCTGGACTCTGCTGGCCGCAGGCTTCTGTTTCTGGATTCCCGAAGAGCAGAAGGCGGCGCACCTTGGCGGAATCGCACTGTTCATCTACCTCTTCAACGTCTTCTATTCGCCCGGAGAAGGTCCCGTCCCGTTCACCTACTCCGCCGAGGTTTTCCCCGTGTCGCATCGTGAAATCGGCATGGCCTGGGCCGTGGCCACCAATAACTTCTGGGCGGCCGTCCTGTCCCTGACGTTCCCTTATCTCCTCCGCGAGTTCAAGCCTCAGGGAGCCTTTGGTTTCTACGCGGGGCTGAACGCGGCCGCCTTTGTTCTCATCTTCCTGTTCTTGCCCGAGACCAAGCAGCGATCACTCGAAGAGTTGGACCGTGTCTTCAGCGTGTCGACTCGTGCCCATGCCCGGTATCAGTTGACCGAGGCGCTGCCGTGGTGGTTCCGGCGGTACATCTGCTTCCGGAAGAACGCGGTCTGCCGCGATCTGTACGACGAACATTTTGCGGTCCATGTCGTTCCCCGAAATTTCAAGTCGGGGAATGTTGTCCAACTTGAGAGTGTGAATGTGTAAACGCTCAAACAATGGATTTGCGTTGCATACTTGTTGTAGATCGTTGGTCGATGGCGGTGTCCTTTCTGCTCTCTTGTTTTTTTTTTTTTTTTTTTTTCGCATGAGTTGTGATGCTCTGGTGATTGTCGCTGTCCATCCGTCGATGTATTTATTTTACTCGCTGTCGGTCGGCTTTTGAACGTTGACTTTCCATCGGGAATGTTTTAGACGAAGAATGAAAACTGATGAGTGACGGGGCTGTGTGCATTCTTGGTAATAATACCGGTTGTGTTGTAAGATCTGGAGATCTGGAGATCTGGCGTTGCTGGTGGAAATTCTTCCCTGTTTTTTTTTTTTTTTTTTCAGGGTGAGAGTGATGATGTACGGAGTATGTACAGTACATACATGCAGGCAGAGGATGTATGTATGTATTTATTTAGGTATGTATTTATGTATGTAGTATGTATGAAGCATGTATGTAGTATGTATGCAGTATGTATGTATCTAAATACAATGTACTCCGTACATACAATCTCTTTATCTTTTTTAGTAACTTTTCAACTGCCATGATCACTCTCTCTCTCTGTTAGGTAATTGTGGAGAACGGATCAAAATCGATGGGTCTGACGTGTTG
>ML739386.1:0-18734 GCA_009193565.1 Aspergillus coremiiformis
ATTTAATATTATGAAATAATTCCTATAATAATAGATTATTATTATAGATATAGTCTAATATTTATAAAATCTTCCTAAGGATCCTTGTCTATAATTTATAACTAGTTAGAATAGCTATTAAAGAATATAGCTAGGATTATAATAGAAATAGTTATTTCAATTTTTGATTCTATCTAATCTAGTAATAAATAAAGTAAATTAGATTAAGATTAAATAGATTTATTTACTTTAAGTATAGTAATTAGGTAGTTATATAAAAGAATTATAATTGTAATAATAAAATTTTAAGAAAAGTCTTTTTAAAATCTTTGATATAATTCAATCTACAGACTAAACTCTTAGAATCATTTTAATAATAATGTTTATTATATAATAAATATATTATAGATATATAATTAATTCCTTAAAATAAATAAATATTAATTATTATTTATGAATTAAGAATCTTTTAATTTAAATCTAATCTAAACTAGTTTAATATAATAATATTACTATGGAGGCGTGCACCAAAAGTTGCTATGTTATACTAGTAATATATAATCTATTTTATAATATTCAGCCTAATAGCTAAAGTTATATAATAATTAATAATCAATATATAGATCTTAAAAAAGAAATCTGATTTATAGCTTGTCTTGATATATAATAATATAAGACTTCTATTTATTACTTGTATATATGAAAAATCTTTATTTAATATTAAATATAGATTTATATTAAATATTATATAAGTAATTTAACTACCACTCTATAAACTTTCTAGATATATAAATAATAAATAAAGATTCTATATTACTATATATTTATAGAATACTTTATAGATAGATTATAAATTAGATCTCTAAAGTTACTTAGTAAATTAAATATATTAATTACTAATTATCACATAACTTTAACTGTCAGGCTGGATACCAAATAGTGGATTATATATTACTAGTGTGACGCAGCAACTTTTGGTGCATGCCTCCGTACTGGATCCTAAGCAGTCTGGTTATGAATAGGATAGATTAGAAGTAAGGTTGGTTAAGTTTGCCCACTCTAGGCTGCATACACATGGTGGATTCTATATTACTAGTGGTCAGTCAAAATCTTTGGTGCAAGCCTCTGTACACTGGTTCCCAAGCGATTTAGTGGCAGCTCATGACTTCTGGTAGGTGAGTGTACATAAAAAAGCAGTAATGTTGTGAATACTAGTATGTGATACAGAGAGCAATATAATACCTTTTAAAGCTGGTTACATGTTCAATATCTTTGAATGTCTTTGTATTCACTACTCATCGTGCCTCTCTCTACTTGATACCTTTAAGGGCTCTGGAGCAGCCTGCATGTTGCTGCCATCTTGGCAGATGCTCATAAACATCTCTTGGATGGCATAAGCCCTGTACTGGGCCGCCCAAAGATAACAAGTAGTTTATGTCCTCTGGTATAGGCTCATCTTCTCATTCTGTAAGTGCTTCTTGCAGAAAGGAGAATTGCCAATGGGCATTCCTTCTTTACCAGATCATTTGAGAGGTTGCCAATGCTTTAAGGAGTACTACTTCAAGTAGAACATTTTCTTCTTCTTTTCTCATCTATTCTTCTTATGGATGTATGTAATGTACTACGGGTGACAACTTACAAGTTACTTATGCTCTTCATAGATCTTGTTCTATATACACACTGGGTTGACATTGAGATATGTACCGGATATGCTAGGAATTTCTTCTTCACAATCTCCGTGGTAGTATAATTTGGTAGTTAAATTGCCATCTCCTCTAGAGAGGGCTCTCCATGCTTTCCGTTTTAGGTCATCCTAACTAGCAGCCCTGGAGCCCTGGAGCCTGCCCTTGAGTACTCTCCATGGAAACTTCCTCATTAGCACCCATACTATTATCTCGTCTTCCCACATTATATCACTCTCATCGCTACTTCCCAATTCCACATCAATTATTTCGTTTGTGGCTGAATCCAATCTGTCCTTTTCTGATCTTGTCTTTTTAGATACTGTCATCTACTCTGTATCTTTGCGTCTCTTTCCTCGCCAAAGATAAAGCCTATCTCTCCACTTACGGTCATCTCTTATGAATTTGTTTCATTGTCAGTTTGCTGTTACATGTGAAAGCATTTGGATTTTGTGGAGTGTCTTTTCTTGCCAACGTAATTACAATTGCTGCTGCTTCTACTACTACTGGACTACTACTACTACTACTACTACTACTACTACTACTACTACTTCTTCTACTACTACTACTACTTCTACTACTACTACTACTACTTCTTCCACTACTACTTCTACTACTACTACTACTACTACTACTACTACTACTACTACTACTACTACTACTACTACTACTACTACTACTACTATAGCCTTCCTTCAACGTGCATTACAATTTTCACGTAGCCGACCTCGGAAGAGACTCACTATTGGCTAGGCGGCAATGTCTCTGCTGTCTGCTGGGTCTCCTACAGTCGGCCGCAGGCCCTCTGAGGCCAAGGTATTCTCCATTGACGGGCGATCATTGTCCTTTGGACGTGAAGCATCCGTAAGTCCCGCAGACAGTATAATTTGCAGCACCTCCCCTCCCCCACTGATTACCACGCCTCGTTCTAGAACCAAAAGCACTTGCATGCTTCTGGTAGTCCTCCCGATCCTTTAATATCCTCCAAACTTGGAAATTTCCAGCCCTCGGGTGGTGAAGACAATGATATCCCTACGAACAAGGTAAGGTTCTTTCCAAGGAAAAGAAAAGAAAAGAAATTCTTGAAGGCCAAACTGTCTCACAATCCCAGAAGCAGAAGCTGGAGCATTCAATGCCTATATCTTCAGTTGGGGACTCCGAGATGGAAAGGTTATTAGCCAGACTCTCCCCAAAGCCTCGATCATCCGGTATCAAGCCCTCCACAACCCGAGGAAGCACTTCAAGGTTATCCGAGCAGAAGGTTTTCCTTGATCAGCAAATGCATAATCTTGAACGCAGCTGCGAAGTCCTAGGAGGTTATGAGGGGGGCAATAAATCTTCTACTTCTACATCGGAGCCAGTTCGGCCTTTTGCCCGTGAGTTAGCCCCAGCAGATGCTATAGACACCGACGCATCAGAAGTTCTTCGCTTAAAGCAGGAACTACTTGCTGCCAATTCGAAAATTGCACTTCAAGAGCAAGAGCTTGCCCAGACTCGCGTAATCAAACAAACACTAGATCAGGCCCTTGGACCTCCTTCAGAAGTTGACTTCAACGGACGGGAGATCAGCGAGCAGACAATCAGCAATTTACAGAATGCCTTCAATGCCTCAAATCCAACCTTCAGCCAGCTTCAGGATGGATGGAGTGGGCCGGATGACTCTCAATCAGATATTTCTGACGCGCTTTCCACTGGAGCATACAGCCGGTCACGAGGGTTCTGGATTCCCCCAATGCAGCAGGGGTTTGGCATGAACATGACTGTGCCAGTTACCGACAAAACTTACGGTGATTCGATAGCGATGCCTAACAACTCCTTTAGCCAAGATTTGAGCAGGTCGTGGGGCAACCCGCTCCCAAATACTAGTGTTTCTGGAAACGCTTCGTTTCAGTCTCATCGAGTGTTCTCTGGCCCCTTGAATGCAGCCTGCAATCTTGACGTACGTCTTTCATGTGATCGGGGTAGGTACGCTCCAGACTCAGGTCTTGGGCCGCGTCGGTCTATCACCCAAGCCAATCGTGGTGGGTCTTCTTTTCCAACGCAGAACTCTCCTTGGGGGGCATTTGCTGCGACCTCTCCAGGCACCCAGCCCCCCCGATCTCCTGTGAGCCGGCAAAGTAGCACTTACCAGCAGGTTGGATTATATCCTATACCCCCATATCATCAACCAGTCGGAACTCCTCTCTCTCCGACGGCCTCTGAGTTTACTTCCAGCGTGACTGTACCGCCATGGGCAACTTCAGCTGTGAGGAATGACCAAGCTTGTATAATTAATGTTTACTCACGCTCATAGATCGGCTTGAACTCCACTCAGACGTATATTTCACCCCTTGAACCACTCAACTACCGCCGACTCCTCGACAAAAATGTCTCTTGTGATTGGAGATATATAGTGGACAAAATCGTTTGCAATAACGACCAGCAGGCCTCCATCTTTCTACAACAGAAACTCAAAGTTGGAACAGCCGAGCAAAAGTACGAGATCATAGAGGCGATAGTGCATCAGGCTTATCCCCTGATGATCAATCGTTTTGGCAACTTTCTTGTCCAGCGGTGCTTCGAGCATGGCACCTCCGAGCAAATAGTTGCCATTGCCAATGCAATCAAAGGTAACACATTGAGCCTCAGTATGGATCCCTTTGGTTGTCATGTAATCCAAAAGGCATTTGATTGTGTACCTGAAGAGCATAAAGCTGTTATGGTGCATGAGTTATTACGCAGGATCCCAGAGACAGTGATCCATCGGTATGCTTGCCACGTCTGGCAGAAACTTTTTGAGTTACGGTGGAGTGGTGAGCCCCCACAAATTATGGCCAAGGTTAACGAAGCGTTGCACGGAATGTGGCATGAAGTCGCTTTAGGAGAGACAGGAAGCTTGGTGGTACAGAATATCTTTGAGAACTGTGTGGAAGATGAAAAAGTAAGAGATCATCCTAACACTATTCTTACCACATATGGTCTCCAAGCTAGGCAACCTACAGGGGAGACGGCGGAGACCTAAAGGGCAGAGAAAGAGAGGCATGCATATGAGTTGATAGTGCTGACGAGCTTTTAGCGTCCAGCAATAGAGGAAGTGCTGACCAAGGTTGATTTACTTGCTCACGGCCAGTTCGGTAACTGGTGCATTCAACACATCTGTGAACATGGGGCACCTCATGACAAAAATCGTGCGGTTGAGCATATCCTTCTCTGGGCTGTTGACTACAGCATGGATCAGTTTGCTTCTAAGATAGTAGAGAAATGCCTGAAGATCGGCGGTTCCGAGTTTTTGGACCGCTACCTTACTCGAGTGTGTACTGGCCGTACGGACCGGCCGAGAATGCCATTGATTGACAGTAAGTCGAGAAGCTCAGAGTCTGTCGAGGGAGAGATACTGAACGACAGATAGTTGCTGGGGATCAGTATGGGAACTACCTCATCCAGTGGATTCTAATGAACGCCGCGCCTCACCAGCGTGAGTTAGTTGCGAGTCATATCCGGTACAGTGTCCCCTTGTCCGGTTTGCTTCAGAAATGTCTGACCCTGCCTAAAAGGAAGCATATGGTTTCTTTACGTGGGTCTAAGTTCGGTTCTCGCGTAGCTATGCTCTGCTGCAACCCGTCTCATATTACACGTCCTGGGCCAGGTGCTGGCATGCAGATAGGTCGTTTTAACAGCTTCAGCGACGACAGATACCAAATCTCAGGACAGCATGGATGCCGATTTAACCGTGGAAGCCAATGGAACCCTAATTACCCACCATTTCGCTAGAACTAACGGTGAGAATCTTTGCAAGCGATTATCTCAATCGTCTATCCTAAGATTCAAGAGCAACAAAACCTGGGTCTACGGCGGCTCCTTATGCATGGTTATACAACAGCAAGCATATAGTATTCGACTTAGTATCTTTCGGAGCTCTGGATCAGTGCTTCCCGTTGTCCTGGGCAGTCTCGACCCATGACGGATCGGTAATGAGCCGCCCTCACAACACTCTACATTCCCATGCGCCATGTATTTGAAGTAAACCCTTTTTTCTTCTTTGTTTCAGCTTGACAACAAAAAAGAATCATTTTTTTGAAATGGTTAACATCTTACCGGAGGGAAAGCTACAGTGTGGGTTGTTTATGCGGGATGTTTGGTTTACGGAAGCAAGCGCACTACTTGTGGAGAGCCATTTTTTTTTTTCGTGTACCATATCTGGTCACTCCTTAATCCATAGTGTTACATTATTCTTTCCAAATCCAGAATATTCTGCAAACACTGACTAGTTCCTCATGGTAAACAGTTTTTATGAAAGGTTACTACTATTGTGATAGACTCGAATGCCTTTCGAAGCTTCTTGTTTCTGGCTAGGAGAAGCGACTGTTGTATTCCCCACCCTCAGTTGGTCTGGTAGCTGTTTCACTAGCCTTTTCCTGTTCCCACGGTTTTCGTCTCTTCGGTTTCATGCTTAGTGTGTCATGTCCTGCTAATATGGTGTCTGGTATCTGCTGGATACCATGAATCGGCTGGCCAGTGGTGATGAGTTCCACAATATGGGCGAATGAGGAAGGATACGAAGGCTCCCGATCTTGGACAGGTGTCGACTTCTGATTGGTGAGTTCGATTGACGGAGGTGTGTCAGCCCTTGATGTATTGAGTGATGTAGTCCCAATGGTCTCATTCCCAGACAAAGAGTTCACCGGCAGGGTAGAATCCAACCAGGCCTTATAAGTTGCAGAGTTCACAGGATGTGCAAGCTTCTCTCTTCTGAGAATTAAGAGATAATTGATTAGCTTTGTCATTGGTGCATGTGAAACTAACTGTCTGGCGTACCTTGAAAAATAGAAGCATTTTGCTTGCAAGACAAGGTCGTCGCTGCGCCCAATCTCTGTTTCAGTTGCAGGTGTATCTCGATGACCGAGTATGATCGCAAGGCCTTTTGCAAACTCACGATCCGTGCTAAATGGATAAGATTTGAGTCTCTCATATATGTCAGTTTCGGAATGCTGGGATACTGAAAATTGAGTCTCTCGGTCATCTGTATTGTCTGTTGTGTCCACGGGGACGTGAGCAGATGATTCCAATGCCATGATGTTTTTGTTGACTGCAGTGGGGTTATCCATTGAGGACATTATGGTATTCATAGTATGATCACTCTGGTGGTGGAGATGAAGGACGGGTATCTCAGGTTTCTAATTTCTTTTACCGTGACCTTTTTGCTTTTCCTTCAATGTATGTAACTCTGTAAGTTAGGATATATGTATTGATTGAAGTTCAAGAAAAGAAATGCGGCGCGCAAGGGTGCTAATGTTAAGGTTAATTGAGAGTAGCCTCGGTTAAATCATTTAAAAATGAGTTGAAAATTTCAGTGCAATACAATGAATACCTGGCAGAAAACTGATTTCTAATTTGAATAGACTTGCCATATGAAGTAGAAGTACATAGTAGTATATATATGTACTCCGTATGGATACAGTAAGTACTTACTGATTTCAATGAGGGTAATTTTATTCATTTGAAGTCAGGATCAGCCACCAAAGAAGCAAAAAGACAGAACTCATAATTCCATGTTATAATAATTGGATACAGTATTCTCCTGGCTCACATAAGAAGTTATTTAATTGGGTTGTATTATTCCATACTCCTCCATCGTCCCTGCCTAGGATCTAAGAAGAGTAGATTTTATTTAAATAAATGCGGAGGAAATTGACCGACTCGTTATTCCATACTCTGGGTTGTAATCCATTATTTCCATACTCCGTACTCCGTACAGTGAGGTATTCATGAATCAACTCCTCTTGATTTATAAACAATATTAACAATGCCAACAATGAACGCCACGCTATGCAGTGTATCATTTGTGGATGTTTACCGCGGTTTAAACATGTAACTTACATTGAGGTATCCATTATTTCTGAGCCAGTTTGACACCCCAGAGGGTCTGCCTCTTTTCTGTATGTGATTTTGCTCTGACAGCCAGGGCAATTGTGCACAACTTCATGGGCAAAGAGGTCACAGTCGATACAGAAATGGTTCTTGCATACAGTGCATTCGTAGCGACTGCTTACACTCATTCCCTTCGTCTGGTTTTCCGCCGCCTGCCACATATCCTTGGATGGTACCGGAGGGAAGGCTATACCGCAGGCGAAGCATACCGAACTGCGAGAAGCTCGTTGCCAAGGGACCTCTACCCAATTTACCAGGGGAAACAAGTGATGGTATGACCGCGCAAGATGGGTGGAAAGGATTAGAGTGAGGCTGCAAGAGGGGCACTCGATAGGAAGAGCACAAACTTTGCTATTGCAACGTGAGCATAGGTATCCTCCACAGGAGGGCTTTGAATGGCATGCGCAAAGAGAAGGGAAGGCTTCCACGGTACGAGATGGGAAACCCATCCTTAAGAGGGAACTGGTGGACTGTTTTTGGGAATATGTGGCCGGAGGTGTCGTTACGTCCATTACCAACTCACGGAAGTGTTGCTCGTTGAGTGCAACACCATATCTAGTGTCATCACCGCCGTTCGTTTTTGCGCAAAGCTCACGACAGATGGCCACTTGAGCAGCAAGACCTACGATTCCCACACGAACCTTGTCATTGATGAGGGTGGCCATTGTTTGATGGATATCCCCAGGGTCAGACGAAATAAGAGAGCCAAATATAATGAATATCTCTCGAGTACCATGACTTGGGGTATGACTGGTAGGAATATATATTAGTTTGCGCCAATTGAGGTACAACAAAAATCACCTCTGCGGAGACAAGACTTACAATAGTGCGCCCCGGGCCATTTCCAGGCCGTTTTGCATGCTTGGGAGACCTTTCGGATCCTGGGCTCTCAGAGCTTGTATCGCGCTAATATGTTCCATGGGGTTACCGGTCATATCACTTATTCGGACGGCGAGACCGTCCCTCAACCCAAGAACACCAACTTGAGAGATCGGATTCTGCTCGAAGAATTCTCTCACAAAATCCTGTGCGTACCGTAGTGTAAGTAGGTATCTTGTCGGGCGAAGGTCCTTCTCTGTCATGGACTGTGATAGATCGAGAATCAAAATGAGATGGCGGATTATCCCACGTTGCAAAGGGGTCGTATCTCTCAGAAGTCTGTGTTGGAGAAAGCATATTCAGTTCAGTCTGCTCGACATGCACAGATGGTAAAGTCCCGGTCGCCTTTGTCTCTTTGCCAACCTTACCTTTTTCTTTTCCCAGATTCCAAGAGCCCTTCAACTGTCGAGCTAATTGTACCGTCTGCACCCTCGACCAGGGTTTCCCAAGTTCTTGAGACTTCCCATTCTGCTCCTCCGCGCTGTTTCCTCCTCTTTGTGCGGAATGCAGGTACTCCACCCCGAGAACCTCGAAAATCACGGTTACCGTTTTCATCCTCAGAAATTTCTCCAATGTACTCTTCGTCGGAATCAGCCATATATTTAGTGTATTAATGTGGGTGGGTGGTTCGATAATTCAGGGCAACAAGGTGCTAGAATCTTACGGTACTCCGTATGCTGATTTGATAAGTTATTTATCGGAGAGGGTCCAAGCTCCCGGCGGAGCTCCGGACCTTAGCTTAGATTAAATATTTACTAGACTTGATGTACGGAGTACAAACATACATAGATACGGAGTACGGAGTAGATACTATGTATCTACTAGGTACTCTGTACTCCGTACTCCTTAGTAGTAATAGTATTCCCTATCTCTGTTTCTCTTACTTACTTACTTTATTTTTTATTTTCTAGGCCGATTCTATCCTTGGGCCGTTGGTATTGCTGTATATACTTTTCTGCGTGATTGGTAGGCATTGCCTCCGTAGCTTGTCTAGTGCATCTTCCATCTATGGCCGAAAGTAGCCGTAGCCAGATATTAATTTACCCCTCCAGAAAAAGTTCTAGGTGGTGTTAAAACTAGACTTATGTGGGGGAGAAGGTGTCTGATTCTGTCGACCAGAGGCAGGGCAATCTGCTCAGTGCTCACTCCTCCGCCCCCCTTTCAATTTCTTCTCGCGCTCCCGCTCCCCTAACTTCCCCTCCTACTTGCGTTCTCGCCCGATCAACCTTTGTACTTCCTCAACATTTGTAAGGAACTGTTCCTCCGAAATCCGTGAAATGGCTGCTGCAACGGACAGAGAGGTTCTTCCCGGTGTGTAAGTCATCCTTTCTCCCTCATTTTCTTGGGGAAAATATTTCTACCTGGCCCAGTTTTGAGAACAAAGGCTGACAAGACAACAGGGCCAAACCAGTTCACTATGATGTTTCCTTGTTTGACTTGCAGTTTGGAGGCTCTTGGGCATACAAAGGCATTGTCAAGATAGGCTTGAAAATTACATCTCCCACTAAGGAGATTGTGTTAAATTCGAAAGAGATCGAAGTTGAACAGGCAGAAGTCTTTGGAGAAAATGGTTCGTCGTGGTTGCAGCATATTGGAGATAGGTTTCTTAACAAGTAACCGGCCTACTGACACAATATATAACCTACTTTAGGAATGAAATTAACCCAGTCGTCCGAAATAACCTATGACAAGAAGTCAGAGCGAGTGTCATTCAAATTCCCTCAGGAACTCACGCCATCAGACGTTTTTCTATCCCTGGCATTCACGGGCACAATGAACAATGCTATGGCTGGCTTTTACCGTTCCAAGTACAAGCCCGTGGCAGAGCCCAGTCCGGATACCCCAAAGGAAGGTGATTTTCATTATATGCTGAGCACTCAGTTCGAATCCTGTGATGCACGCAGAGCTTTCCCATGCTTTGACGAACCCAATCTGAAAGCTACTTTTGATTTCAAAATCGAAGTGCCGAAAAGCCAGACAGCGCTCAGCAACATGTCCGTTAAGTCCGAGAAAGAGGGTAGTAACCCTGGATTAAAAGTAGTTTCGTTCGAGACAACTCCAGTGATGAGTACTTACGTTAGTCAAAATTTATCCGCCTTCGTACCCTGTACGACTAACCTGTCAAATATCAATACAGCTTCTGGCGTGGGCAGTTGGTGACTTTGAGCACGTTGAGGCGATGACTCAACGCAAATACAACGGGAAAAACATTCCTGTGCGTGTCTACACCACACGGGGTCTGAAAGAGCAAGCTCGATTCGCTTTAGAATGCGCTCACCGTACTGTCGACTATTTCTCGGAAGTTTTTGACGTTGAGTATCCCCTGCCCAAGGCGGACCTCCTTGCTGTTCATGAATTTGTAAGTCTTTATAGCCGCGCCAATTTGGAAGTATGTACAAATATTAACTTTGTTTCTCCAGGCCATGGGAGCTATGGAGAATTGGGGCCTTGTAACATACCGAACGACTGCTGTTCTCTTCGATGAGGGAAAATCGGATACTCGGTACAAGAACCGCATTGCGTATGTTGTCGCTCACGGTGAGTCATGGTTAAAGACACCTGTTATCTTTCAGGCTGTCTAACAATTTCAATACCAGAATTGGCCCATCAATGGTTCGGCAATCTTGTAACCATGGACTGGTGGAATGAACTGTGGTTGAATGAAGGGTTCGCAACCTGGGTTGGCTGGTTGGCTGTTGACCACTTCTATCCCGGTATGTCACTTTCCTTGGACAACGAAAAACGTTCATTCTAACGCATGAGAGTAGAGTGGAACATATGGTCTCAGTTTGTTGTACGCAATTCCCGAGGTAAATATAGCGTACCTGAACAGGAAGTTGACCATTGCGCAGGCTGAAGGTGTTCAACAAGCTTTCCAACTTGATTCGCTACGCGCATCTCACCCAATAGAAGTGCCAGTAAAGAATGCCCTTGAGGTTGACCAGATTTTTGACCACATCAGCTATCTCAAGGGAAGTTCCGTGATTCGGATGTTGAGCGATCATCTTGGTCGGGATACTTTCCTCCGTGGAGTGGCTAGCTACCTCAAGGCTCATGCTTATGGTAAGTAATTAATGTTGGGACTGACAAGTGCTTGCTAATGAGAGTTGCCTAGGTAATGCTACCACTAACGATCTTTGGTCTGCGCTCAGTGAAGCATCCAACCAAGACGTTAACAGTTTCATGGTAAGCCACGAATAAGTTAGACCCTTTTTCATGTTGTTCCTTTCTTTGTCTAAAATATTGTAAAGGACCCGTGGATTCGCAAGATCGGTTTCCCAGTTATCACGGTGGCAGAAGAGTCTAGCCAGATAAGCATTCGTCAGAACCGATTCCTCTCTACAGGTGATGCAAAACCCGAAGAGGATGAAACAACTTGGTGGATTCCGCTGGGAATCACGTCAGGCTCGAAGATGGAGAATACAAATTCCGGTGCTCTTGTTACTAAGGCTGATACTGTTCGAGGCGTAGGCCAGGACTCGTTTTACAAGATCAATAAGGATCTTTCGGGATTTTACAGGACGAACTATCCGGCTGACCGCTTGGCAAAGCTTGGTAAATCCTTGGGACTACTGAGCACCGAAGACAAGATTGGATTGATTGGTGATGCCGCCGCTCTTGCCATGTCTGGTGAAGGCAGTACTGCTGCTCTGTTGGCCCTTCTTGAAGGCTTCAAGGAAGAGCATAACTATTTGTTAGTTCTCAGAACCTTTTCCGGATGTTTAAAATTAATGTGGTTGATAGGGTCTGGTCTCAAATATATTCTTCGCTTGCAAATCTTCGCTCTGTATTTTCTCAAAACGAACCCGTGGCCTCCGGACTGAAGAAATTTGCTCTCAAATTAGCATCTCCTGCTGCTTATAGGATTGGTTGGGAATTCAACCTGGACGATGAATATCTTTTTGTTCAACTACGGAAGCTTCTAATCGGAATGGCTGGTCTTGCAGGCGATGAGAAGTAAGTCGAACCCCAACCATCATGCTTTCTACCCCCGATCGCTCCATTATCTGGGCTTTATTGATATCATAGCACAGGGTTGTAGCAGAAGCCAAACGACGCTTCGAGCTCTGGAACACAGGACAAGAAAAGAGCGCGATACACACCAATCTTCGTTCCGTCATCTTCGGTATCAACGTGTCGGAAGGTGGTCGTAATGAGTTTGACTCTGTAAAAGAGGAATATCTGAAGACGGACTCTGTCGACGGCAAAGAAATTTGCTTAACAGCTCTTGGAGCCACGAAAGATGCAGGTCTGGTCAAGGATTACCTAGACTTTGTGTTTTCGGACAAAGTAGCAATTCAAGATATACACAATGGCGCAGTCTCCTTGGCGGCGAACTCGAAGGTCCGGCATCTACTTTGGGATTATATGAAGAAGAACTGGGATACCGTCGAGGCTCGCCTGTCGGCGAACAACGTCGTATTTGAACGCTTTGTGCGAATGGGTCTTTCTAAGTTCGCTGACCAAAGCATCGGGCAGGACATCGCCTCGTTCTTCCAGAACAAGGATACCAGTGCGTATGATCGTGCGCTGGTGATTGTTTCGGATAGTATTCGGACCAATTCATGCTATAAGGAGAGGGATGAGAAATTAGTTCTGGAATGGCTCCGGACTCATGGTTATACATGATTGGAAATTAGTGATGCGATCATTGTCTTTTTGCTGATTTGTGCTTTGTGCTTTTTTGCCCCTAACTACGCCACTATAAGAAGTATTTACTTTTCCAATGGGTTGTCTGACCATGTGATAACTTCTCTACCGATCACTTGAGCAAAGTCACCTCGGTGTAGAACATGTTACTTCAACATGCTAATACAAAAAAGGAATACAGAATCATCAGCAGGGTTCAATCAAGTTACTAAAGTTAATAATATCTAAGTACCAACTACTTGTAGGTAGAAGAGGCTTTTCCTTCATGTATATACAGCACCAAGTGCCGGTAGTAAAAAATATCTATCGATGGTAGGCCCTAGCATGACAGTCACGGTCAAAGTTGGAGATGAAATGGAATGAAATGAAAAGCGGAACAACCAGCCTTAGCCCTGGCAAAACAAAAATACTAGATAATACCTAGGAACACCAGAATACAGTCCAGACGGAAGTAGGTACCTGAGGTACGGTACTTTACCTATTAGATAGGTAATGGAAGTTAGGTACGGAGTATAGGTGTATACATACCTACTACGGAGTACGGAGTAGTAGTACTAGGTACTCCGTACCTACCTTACGGTATTAAGGGAATTGGAGTTTATCCTTTTGATTGGAGTACTCCGTAGCTAGACCGAAACGGGTCTTGCGCCTGGGGCGAAACGTGAAACGGTCACAAATCAAGGGAACCTGCACGCTGGGCCCGTCTGCTCTCCTGCACTACTTAGCAACTTGCAACCGCCATTTCAAAAGACGCCGGCCAAGTTCATCGAACTAAACATTTCCAGGCAACGTTTATTTACATCTGTTCACTGTCACTGTCTCTTGATCCATCGCCTGATTAAGAACCTTTATTACTTTCGTCTTCTCCTCTACGTACCTCTCTGAAGAGCTCTGCATCTCAACTGTACCCCCCTCCCTACAGCGTCCATCATGAACCCTGAGTAGTGAGTCTTCTGATCGCCTACATTTCAATACATTTGCTTGGAGTCCCGGGGTTTGCACTTTATCTGCATTATACAAGACTACTTTCTATTCACTTTGCTGATTTGCTGGTGGTTAACCAGAGTACCTGCCATCCTTCAGCCACCAACAGACGGCCTGCTTCTCATCCCCTGCTATCCTAACAGTCTAATCAGATACGATTATCTTTTTAAGCTCCTTCTTATCGGAGACTCTGGTGTTGGGAAATCTTGCTTGCTACTTCGATTTGCAGACGACACCTACACAGAAAGCTATATCTCCACTATCGGTGTCGACTTTGTACGTATACCGTTGTTCGAGGAATCATATCCCTTCGATACGCCATAAAGTCTACAAGGTACTGATCACTACATATTAGAAAATTCGGACAATCGAACTTGATGGCAAGACGGTGAAGCTTCAGATTGTAGGGAGAAATCTCACCAAGATGAGGCTTAACTTGCATAGCTAACAGGAACTTCAGTGGGACACTGCGGGGCAGGAGCGGTTCCGTACCATCACCTCGTCTTACTATCGAGGTGCTCATGGTATCTGTGTCGTGTATGACGTGACTGACATGGACTCCTTCAACAATGTGAAGCAGTGGCTTCAGGAAATTGATCGCTACGCTACTGAGGGTGTCAACAAACTGCTTGTGGGTAACAAGAGCGATATGGAGGATAAAAAAGTCGTGGAGTACACGGTGGCAAAGGTATGTACTTACAATTATTCCCCCTTCCCTGTCCTCCCTGGAGTTCTCTAGGAAAGTATTGCCTTTGTCTTTTCGGCAGTCGGCGCAGAGGCTAACCTGACATGTTATCTGTAATCAAAGGAGTTTGCCGACAGCCTTGGAATCCCATTCCTGGAGACTTCTGCTAAGAACGCCTCGAACGTTGAACAGGCCTTCTTGACAATGGCAAGGCAGATTAAGGAGCGTATGGGTACTGCTACTGTCAACAACAAGCCAACTGTGCAGGTCGGTCAGGGCCAGGGCGTCCAGTCTGGGTCTGCAGGTGGCTGCTGCTAGGTGATCCAATTAGTCGTGCTGCACAATGATACTTTAGCACCTTAGTACGAAGTAGGGAGGTGAGTTTGCCAACCGTGCCTTGACACCGACTAGATCTGAAATCTGACATGGCGCAGACAACAGTGCAGAAATTTTCTCTTTTCAAGCTCGGGATGATTATTGGGAATCATATCAGATTCTTCACCATGCTTTAGACGGCCTGCGATTGTCTTTATATGTGCTCATATTGCCGGTACCCTTGTTGCCTCCCTGTTACACGCTGTTCGTTTTGTGGTTTTCTTTACAGCATTTCTCTGTTAGTTTTTCTCCCATATCTTATTAGTAGGTTGGATTCCTTGCGATTTTGTCAGGATCAAATTAATGGAAAAAGACCATGATTCTTCGGTGGACATGCTCATTTGGCCGTGCCACAGTAGCTTGCAAATCCTAACCATTCCCTGGGAGTCATCTATATTTTACTATTTCCATCTGGTAGCAGATTTGTAAAGTACGATGCGAAGAGGCATACAATATATTAGTCCCATTTCATTCAATCTCGCTTGTAGAAGTCTTATGATTATGTTCTTCTGTGGTTAGAGACTGGGTACGGAGTACTAGTATTCTTGTCAGTTGGCGGGAATGTCATGTGGGTTCATATGATGCGTATCACATGCAGGACGGCTATCTGATGAATAAATTTAGTATAGACGTCCTTAGTAGTATGTACTAGTAGGGTTCGGAACATTAAACTATATACACAGAGATCGGTCGATCGGCTTGGTTTATAGGATGGCTCTGTCTTAATTTATCATAGCAAGTAAAATGGCTGCACAGACTCTAGAGACATTCCCAGCAGGAGTGATTGATTTACCTGTACGGAGTAAGCATAATTAAATGATGGACATCACCAGACATTCGGTAATTTGGTACTCATATTAATTATTCGTCGGGAGGGGAAAGATTTATCAGGAACTGAAATTTATTAAATTTATCAACCGAGGCATAGGATTCGGCAAACGTCATAGAAATCACTATTTATCTGGATCCAAGGAGCCGATTCATTCTCGCGCTCCGACCCTTAATTATTCCCCAACCCCTTCCTACATGCTCAATCCTTATTACAACTCTATAGATCGTTCCTTCAGTATTTTAATTTCATTGGTATCATCAGCTTGGGGTCGAATTCGCTCCTTCTACATCTCTAGGGTTGTTCGTCTAACCATAACCCTTATTTAGCTGGATCCAGAGTATTTATACTTCCCAGTAACATCTTATCAACTTCTTTGATAAATCGCCCCTTAACACTATCTCCCACCAATACGCGCAAGAACTCCATCTATCATGTCCCAGGCAAAGATTGAAGAACATAACAATGCGTTTACAGCGTCCACTGCAGCCCAGCAAAGTGATAATATAGCCCATGCATTAGCTGGCGCTGGTGGAGGAATCCTTTCTATGGCCTTGACGTGCGCGCTTTAACTCTCCTTCTTCCAACTAGTGGGTAGAATAGTGACTGACACCATATCGATATGCAGCTATCCCTTGATTACACTTTCAACAAGGGCGCAAGTCGAATCTAAGCGTGCTCATTCAACGACCACTGATGCTATCCGCCGTATCGTTCAGCGGGAGGGTGTTAGCGGACTGTATTCGGGTCTTGAGTCGGCACTTTTCGGCATCAGTGTGACCAACTTTGTTTACTATTATTGGTATGAATGGACTCGCTCGGCCTTCGAGAAGGCTGCTACAAAGGCTGGTCGTGCCTCAACAAAACTCACGGCCGTGGAATCCATGATTGCTGGGGCTATTGCTGGAAGTGCAACGGTGCTGATCACTAACCCCATCTGGGTTGTGAATACTCGCATGACAGCTTGCAAATCCGAGTCAGACGAACAAACATTACCTGGGGTTCCTGTCAAAAAGACCAGACCCTCGACAATCGGGACTCTCCTGGACCTACTTCGACAGGAGGGGCCCAAAGCCCTTTTCGCCGGCGTCCTGCCGGCTCTCGTTCTGGTTATTAACCCCATCTTACAATACACTATCTTTGAACAGTTAAAAAACGTAGTGGAACGCCGGAGGCGCATGATGCCGAAAGATGCGTTTTATCTTGGTGCTATAGGCAAGATCCTGGCTACATCTATCACTTACCCGTATATAACGGTCAAAAGTCAAATGCATGTTGCTAGTAAGGACTACCCGAAGGAAACTTTGAACGGTAGTCTGAAGAGAATCATGAAGGAGGAAGGATACGTGGGACTGTATAAAGGCAAGTTGAGATCCAATTGGCTAGGCTCAACGGGGCTGAGGCTAATATTGTCACAACAGGCATTGGGCCGAAGGTGGCCCAGAGTGCAATTACTGCAGCATTCCTATTCGCATTCAAGGACGTTTTGTATGACACTATGGTGGCTATTCGAAAGAGAGGCCGGGTATCCAAGTAAAAGAATATCCTTATGAACTGCGATCGGTTTGCTAAGAAAGAGAGGTTTTGAGGAGACGCATTAGTTTCTCGCCCCAGGCCTTTCAAGTACCTGTACCTCTCCTCAATATATGGTAGGTGTTAATACCGCAAAGAAATCAGATGGGGAGCGGCTCACCAGTACGCTTGGGAGTCAGTATATCGTATTTTGTATGTAAAGAATCAATATGTTTCTTTAAAAGAGACAACCAAAGTAATACTTTTCAATACTTATCATGCATGTATTATGTACCCCGTACGGAGTAAATAGCGCACTGTGATGTTGGAACAGGATAAATTTAGAGTCGTGTTAAAAGGACCTCCCAAAAAGCCATTTGGACTGCCCACTAAACCTAATACAGTTAGTAAAGCCATTTGGACCTCCTTACCCGGCGCTAGACCTAAATAGAAAGCGGTAAGGAATTAAAATAACAGAATTAATAATTCTATATATATATTGATTTATATACAAAAAAATGAATTAGCAGAAATGAAAAAGTACTCTATTTAATATTTTATTTAAATAATTAAAATAATTGATTTTAATATTAAAAAAAGTATTATACTAGTCTAAAGCAATGATATCAAGACTAGAGACTTTAGAGATCTTAAAGATCTGATTACCACATCATTAAATTAAAAAAATCCAGAATACGTGGAGCTGGAATTAATACTTTATCATTTTTATTTAAGATCTCTGATTAGTCAAAATTAATAATAAAATAGCTATCCAGCCAGTCAGAAAGATCATTTATTTTTAAAGACATAGGTAGATATACAATGCTTTAAGTATTTTTAGTATAGAAATTAGAATAGATACAAAAATAATTATTTTCTACTATATTTTTAACAAGCCGTAATCCCTTGCTTTGCTCGGTGGCTTGAATTTTAACACTTAGTAAATATTAATATAGATATTTTTTATTATTTATATAGTTTTAATAAAGAATCAGATTATTAAAATTATTAGAATGATTTGAACTATTAGAATTATTTTAATTATTTAGATTATGTAGATTATTAGAATTATTTAAAACTATTTAAACTATTCTAAATTATTAAAATTATAAGAATTATTAGACTTATTAGACTTATTAGAATAATTAGAATGATTGGAATGATTAGAATTATTAGAATAATTTAAACTATTAGAATTATTTTACTTATTTAGATTATTTATATTATATACATGATCAAAATTATTATAATT
>ML739387.1:6602-18662 GCA_009193565.1 Aspergillus coremiiformis
AAAAAAAAAAAAAAAAAAAGGTGGTCGTCCACTCCGAGCCCCGCTGTGATTGCAGAAATGGCCACGATATCAACCCACTCCTGCATCACAGCCACAGATGATGACCATAGCGTTCTCCTCTCTCTCCACATGAACATTGAACACAGTGTGCAAGAAGTGCACTGTGTGTGAGGCTCTGATAGACTGCTGCAGCCTCAGCCACGAAATAAAAAAAAAATATTAAGATCTATCACAAAATGTCTTGGTCGACCTAGCCACCAGGCCCCATTTCGATTATTCAACGTTACTCACCGGCGAAAAAGGAGATGGTTCTTTATTTGGCAAGAAAGTCGCATCGTAACCGGGTTTTCTTTTTTATTTTGTTTGTTTTTTTTTTTTTTTAAAAATTTTTTTTTTTTTTTTTTTTTTTTTTAAAAAAAAAGGGGGTGGAGGGGGTTCATGCGTTCTTGGTGCCCTTAACTACCTCGCCCTTAACCTTGGCCCAGTCGATATCGCCATCAATCTTCTCGTCCACTTCACCACAGACTACCACATTATCGCCTCGGATCAGGTACAGACCGTGTTCAATCTGAGAACTCGGTTCAGGGTCATCGGGCGTGCGGATGATTCGTTCAATGGTATCCAGGAGGACCAAGTTAGTCAACTGATCCGTAGAAAGTAGTGTTCCGAGAAGAGTCCGCCCGTCAACGGTCAAAACGAGGACTTTTTCTAGAACGGAAGTTCGGCGTTAGCATTGTCTTGCATGATGTGGACATCCGCCGGTGCCTAGGGAGCATACTATTAATATAGGAGTGGAGAGACATGATGACTAGGACTCCTTGAGGAAAAACGGATGGGAACGGCGTGCGCACTGGAGCGCAAATAGGTCCGAACCCGGGCTGAAGCTCTGGAACGGTGATGAGAGCTTGCTGAAGCTGTCGTTCGCGCAACCAAGACCGCCGAAAAGACCGCCGATAGAATGGATTCAAGAATCGAATGGATAAGTTGACCACACTCGGACTCGGTTCTGTCGGATTGGGGTCTTAAGGAATGGTAGTAATTTACCGCCGACGTTGCTGTTCAAACCCCGTGAACGCGTGGGTAGGGTATTCGGGCTGTTGCTCTCCGGCCTCGCTTTGTGTCGGTGTTAGAAGCCCATTTAAAGTAAGATCAAGATGGCATGTTATCCGAGGCGATTTGGGGAATTATGGTGAACCAGCACAGCAGTGGGCGTGTTTGTTCTTTCTCCTCCGTCCAAACATTTGTTATGATTTGTTTGTCACGTGACTCATATGGCCCTCAATCAGTCACGATGGGTTGTTTGTTCCCACAAACTCTATAGGTAGGAAGTTCCCATTATATATATAGTATATAAAGAATCATTTCTTAACTAGTGAGATTATTATACATAAAAGGAAATCAAAATCGGGGAAAAAAAGTTTAGTATTGCCTAATGACTACTGCGATAACAATATGCAACTGGCAAGTCACAAAGCAGATCTGACAACCTTCAGGTTTGTTTGCTCTTTATAGCAATGACTCAGCCACTCAAAGTGCTCAGATCCAATGGTACGCTGCTGCCTCGCCCAGCACGATATCGTCTGGGACCTCCTACAAAAGGGCGAGGCTTGGGGAACAAACCCTCGTTCTGAAACCTGAACCGAATGTCTTCTATCCGAATCATCCCGAGCGCTGCGGAGCTCAGAGGGCTGGACCCTGGTGACGGCCCGCCGTTGCTCAGGGTATAAGCGCTCGGATCCAGGGTGGAACGATCGGGGATGTGACTAGTTGGAGGCTCATGAGATAAGGGGTGTGATGGTGGCTGGCTCAAGGGGGCGCTCGGAGGAGCACCTGGGGGTGGAGGAGGAGGTGCTGAAGGGGCGAATGAACCGGGTCGGGGAGGAGGCGGGGCTGACGGTGTCTGATGGCTGTGCTCAAGAGCGTTCCTCGCAGCTTGGACTGCTATTGACGCAGCAGCGGTTCCGTTAAGTGGCTGCGGTGCGGAGGCTGCAGGAGGCGGTGGTGGTGGAGGGGTAGATCGCGCAGGAGCTGGGGGAGGTGGTCGGGCTGTAGGTGGAGGTGGGGGTGGTGCAGATGGACTTGTAGAAGGTGCAGGAGGTGGTGGGGCTGAGGTTGATGGTTTCCTCGAAAACACTGGCGGAGGAGGAGGTAGCTTTGCTGAGCCTGGCAGCGGTGGTGGTGCGCGAGGTGGCGGAGCATCTGGTGCCGACCTGACCGATGCAGTCGATACAATAGACGATGGCCTCGATGCGGGCCGCGGGGGAGGCCTTTTCAGACCAGCAATCAATGAATTAACGGGGGGAGCGGGAGGGGACTCTGAAGAAGGTGGAGGAGGAGGACGAGCTCCCGGAGGCTTCGGAGCGGGCGACACAGGAGGTTTCGGTGCCGATGCTCCTTGTGATTTTGATCGATATGGTGAATCTCGATTGGCTCCAGTATCAACCCCTCCTCGGCTGCGCAGCTTAGGCATACCTCCCGCAAAGAGGCCTCCCAGCTGAGGAGCGGCCGGCATAGCCGCACTACTGTCACCCCCTGAACCAGCTCCGCTATCACTTCGTAGTCTGTTCGCTGGTAGCCCGGGTACCGGTGGTGCCGAACTTGGGAGTTTCGGCATGGTTGGAACGGGCGGTGCACCTGCAACCGGAGGACCAGATGATTTCGTTCCTCCCCCGGCAATCAACGGCGCTGATCTGTCGTTGGTCACAGCTTTCTTCAGTCGTGCGCCTTTGTGAATATCTGAGAGAAGGGCGCCCTGCGGAATAAATCAGCCTTATACTACCTAGAATGATGGTCTCGAACAAGTTAACGTACCCGGCCTTTCGCTTCTGAGCCTGAAGGCCTACTCGGGAGAGCCCCTGGAGGTCCTCCCATGCCACCGGGTGGCGGCGGCGGCGGCGGGGGTGGTGGAGGAGGCATCTCGGTAATACGAGAGATAGAGAAAGTATTAAATCACACGTTTAAGAAAATAGCAGAGGTCGGCAGTTACTCAAGAGAAGCGATCGCTAGGGACCAATCCACCGGAATCGAGCGGACCATTTGATGTTTCCTTCAGGGAGAAAAAAGATGACGTCCGTTGGACTGGAGAGAAGAAGAGGAGCCTCACTGTAGCCTTAAGTTGAGAGTCCGTCCGGAGTTAGTGGCGGTGCTGCGGCAGTAAGACTCCGCCTTGTGTCGCAAATGCTCATAACGAAAAACATTACTTTGTATGTAGTACTCAACCATTGCAACCCTGATATTTGAATCTACCCTCGGATGCTCGCCATGAAAGGAATTGTCCTAAAGGGACAGAGGCCCTCAAGGCCTCCAACTCTGATATGTCAATTTTGCCAGTTCTCCGCACCCCGGCCAATAACCCACTTCACACGATCATTCGCGTCTTCCAGACCATTCTCGCCCAATGCAAGCTTGGGGCTATGGAAGGCCAAGAGAAACTTAAGAAACCATTGGACAACTATACAGACTATTCCCAGACGGTTTGCATCAAGCGCATCCGAGACAACTATTCCCCGAGACCTAAAAGATGCCTTGCGACAAATCACGCACGATTCGGCAAAGCTCCGACAACGGGATTCTGCAACCCCCAACGAGCCGATTGTGAAGCTCCTTCAAAGATGCGAAGCAATTGCAGAAGCCCTTGTACATCAGGAGCAAGACACAAGAAAGAAAGACGATAATGAGATTTCTAACCTGCTTGACTTGGAGGAAAAGAGCGCTACGAAGAAAGGCCACAAATCACCTAAAATTGCAGATCCGCTACTAGCCAATACTCTTTCTCAGATAACATACGATCTATTAACAGACGAGAAGGTGTTCATTTCCCCCGAAGCACTGGCTTGTTACACCAAGATTCAGAGCTTGCTCAAGCGCGCCGAACACTTCCCGGAGATCTTCCATCTATATGCGCACAAGCCAATTCCGGAGGAGAATACCTCCCCCGTTAGATTCCTCAAGGCCAATCCCAAGAACATTAACAGCGCTATCCCGACCGAACTTGCCAACGTGGCTCTGGATGTCGCTATCGAGCAGCGGAACTTGGGTCTCGTGCTAGCGATCGTTGATACCACATTCTGCGCTCCTGCGTTCTCCCGTGCGAAAATCTTTAAGAAGGCAGCTGTGCCGCTCGGCGGGCTAGCTGTTGCACCGGCGGCTTGCTATGCCGTCGCGTCTTGGGTTGCAACACTTCAGAATACCATGGATCCCAGCACCGCTACGGGCATCGCGTTCGCAGCAACTCTTGCATACGTGGGAGGCGTATCGTCGGTGGGTGCCATTGCTGTCACTACAGCTAATGATCAGATGGAGCGGGTAACGTGGCTACCTGGTGTGCCATTGCGACATCGTTGGCTTCGGGAAGAGGAGCGGGCTGTTTTGGACCGAGTTGCACTAGAATGGGGGTTCAAGGATGTGAATATGCGAGGCGAGGAGGAGGGGGAGGAGTGGGAAAACCTCAAGGAGTTTATTGGCATGAGAGGAATGATTTTGGACCAGACGGACCTGTTGCCTGGAATGCAATAAGCATCTCAGCGCGCCCAAGACTGTCTTTCTATACCATCCCCGCCCCCACCGTGGATTGATAAATAGGTTAGTTACCACCTAGGTAGCATGGCCCATGTATATTTAGAAGGCTTAGAGATTACGGTCAATAATCAACGGCAGAAATACTTCTACGGCAATAACTCCAAAAACATATTAGGAACCAAGTCGTGAGTCACATTTCCGAAACTATGGCATATACAACCCCACTTCTAAACTCCTAAATAACCCCCAGCGTGATCTGATAGCATCAATAACTTAGTAGAGACGCTTGGGAGGAGACATGGAAGCCTTGAGGACAAGGCTGCCAACGTTCTGCCAGCCCTTCTTGAGGAGAGAGACGAGGTAGTTGATGGCCAACATGACGTTGGCAACCAGCTCATCCTCAGCCATGCCAACGTTGCCAACGGCAACACCAAGACAGAGCACCTTCTTAAGCTGGAACTTGATGGTGGACTTGACATCGGTGACCTTGTTGGACATGTCCTCGGAGTGGGAGATGGGGGTAGGGAATTTACCAGCTGTGGGGATATCATCAGTATATTTCCTAGTTTACCGGGCGCAACATGTCGGTGTGAACATACCCTTGGAAAGACCGGGACCCAAGAGACGGGGGATCTGCTTGATGAGACCATCGGAAGCAAGGAAGGCATCGTACTTGCGAGCAAGCTTCTTGATGAGCTTCTTGTTCTTGTTCAGCTTCTTGAGATCGTCAGAAGACATGGCGTCAATGCCGTGGTGCTTAGCACGGTCGAGATCGTGCTGGTCACCAAGAACACTATAATCCATCACTCGTCAGCTCCTCTCGTTCCTTCTTTACTCCATTCACCACTGTCGTCCACCAAGTGTTTTTTTTATATCAAAACAGCGATGCGACCGAGGGTGTCACATACCAGATGGTCATGTTGGGACGAGGAACGGAAGGCAGCTTGATGGTGCCAGAGAAACGCTTGTCACGCTGGGGGTCATAGTTCTTCAGACCGATCTGAAGCTCGACGGTCTCGAGGAAGTTTCTCTTCTTCTCATTCTGAGAGTAGTCGAGCAACTGCTGGACATTCTGGCGCACTCCGGCTATAAGACAAAAAAGCAACGGGTTGGTTAGTTATTGAGAATGAACGATCCACAACAAATTAGAAGAATAGCTGTACATACCGACTGTGATCTTAGACATGATGGCGACAGTCTTCCAAAAGAATCTTTTTCAAATCCTTACGGTGTGGCTCTGCGCTGAATATCGTGCAAAAGAACAAAAGTAAAAAAGACGCCGCCCGCCGCAAAGAAAATCGCGTCTCCGCTTTGTGGGTGTGGACGACCCTAGCCGCATCAGGACTAGTTGTGCCCTAAGAATTACCGTCTTACTAAGCAGTATTTTACATGATCATTCAAGTAGTACGGAGTATAGCATCATAAATCTATTTCGGTATCTAAGAATCTCGTGGCCCCATGGTCTTAGACTTATGGCGGGCCATGAAGATTTGGATCAAGGCTTCCCCAATCCCAGATTTAGCGAAAGGTACAGTTACATACATCCCAAGAGATTGGAAGTCCATCAACAAGCTATCCGTTTTGTATGTTACGGACCTACTCTGGCATGTTGATCGCCAATGATCGATTCCTCGTTGAGAAAGACATCGACTATGATCATGGCTTCAATATATAGCAAGTGAAAGGATCCACCTGACAAACCCCAAATCCCCGTGACAGAGGGACCTGGCAGCCTGGCTAACCCGATGTGGTAATAATTAACATCCCCAATTTGAACTTGAAGTTCAAATGTTTACTTAGTACGGAGTACTCAAGGAACAAAACAGTGGACAGTGTCAAAAGTTCCCATGAAAGTATAACTGCGACAAAGTTATCATGTTGGAAGAACCGAAAGCTTGCCCAGTAACCCAATGGAAAAGAAACAACATCATCGAAAAACGTTGTCGAGTAAGATGTGAAAACCCCGGCGGCTAAATTTAACGAGATAAATTAATACTGTCCATGTGCCCCGGTCATTCGCCCAGCTTCAACACGAGGCTGAGTACTTCTGCAACATGAACTGCCTACACACAGCCTTGACTCGGGATACTCCACTATCGTCCCCTTTCTTCCTCATCATCTTAGCTATTTCTTAGCTCTTCTCTTCTCTATATCTTCGGTTTTTAGTCGAACTTCGGGAACCCGTTTTACCATCTTTCAATTAAACAATAATTACCTCCTACTCGTATTCGCTCAGGCTAAGGAAGCATGTCTGGACTTCCTTCATCGCACAGCTTCCAGACCCCGAAGGAATACTACGCCAGCGTCACGAATGACTCGAGTCTTCAG
The DNA here is from genome assembly GCA_009193565.1 of Aspergillus coremiiformis. NCBI lineage: Eukaryota > Fungi > Ascomycota > Eurotiomycetes > Eurotiales > Aspergillaceae > Aspergillus > Aspergillus coremiiformis. Next base: position 13,449 of record ML739387.1, read on the forward strand.
GAAAAATTCCATGACATTGATGATGAGGCCCATTTCCGTGCTTATCTGGGCCATCTGCAAGATGCAAAAACCCAGAATTTTGTGCTAGATTTTGGCAATGATGATGCCTGGTGTGCAGTGGATCTGCAAGAAGAAGATATTGCGCTGTTATTGCGCAGTGCGGTATATAACCAGAAACAACGACGGCTCTTGTGAAAGAAAAAACTTATATTGACTCAATTTTTAGAAGCCAAGGTTCTTTGGGACAAGGTGGATGTAAGAAATACCCTGGGTCTGGGAGCTTTCCACAGGGGGACTTACTTCAGTTCTAGCAACATATGGGCGCCAGAGCAGCAGAAAGATTTGATTAAGGTTCGTCAAGCTCTATGTTGCCCCATAAGCTAATCTTGGACTGACTGGCATTCTCCCCCAGACAATCACAAGCTACTATGGCGTCTCTGAGCGTTTACAGGGGATGATGTGTACGGACCCCGTAGCGCGTCCGCCACAATTCACGACCTCTTTCGTAAATAGTGCCCACGACAGGAAAATTGAGCGATCACATCGAGCTTCCCGCTCGAATGACCTTGAAGAAGCACACGCACTGAAGGACTTGGCAGACCCTGATGAAATTCAAGCAGCTGCATCATTTAGAGGCCTTACCTTTTCGCATGTCACGAACCAAATCTGGCATTTCTGCTCTGTAGACTACGGTCCAAGATGTATACCTCTCTTACTGAACTTTGAAGACATTGCACATGCTAACGTGCGATTCAGATACATGTATTGGTTACAATTCTTTGTACGTAGTCCCGAACGTTGAATTTCCCAACGGACAGGACCTACCTAATGGGAGACGACTATGGTCGTGGTTGATTCTATGCGACGACGGTATGATCGTTGTCCCTGGTCGCGACTTGGTTCGTTGTTAATTCTTGAAGGAACTGTTATTTCCATGCAAGAGAATCCATATCCGGGAGTCTCCGCGCCGTCCGAATGGGAACTGAAGTCGGTACTCGGAATAGTTCGCAGGAATGTACAAATTATCTTTTCCGGAGTGTCTCTGCGACACTCCGCTCAGTCGGAGAGCGATTCCTTGGTGACTATCCGCGTACGACCTTCCCACGGTGGTGGCCCAGATCAAGCTAGTATCAAGCAAGAAGACGGCCCCAGTCTGGTCTTCTACTACATCTTTGACGATTGGGTTTCCAGTTATGCCCTTGTTGCAAGGCGAGAGCATCAATACGGGGTCCTCCTTGATCGGCTGGTAAGCCTCTCAGAAGGACCATCAGTTTAACGATGTCCAAAGTCTCTAACATTATCATAGAGGGAGGATATGTTGTCCAAGCCTGTAGTTGGGTTAGTAAATGAGTTACATTGGCTAGGCAGGAGATTGGCCGTCTTGAAGAGACTCTATCAAAGCTACGAACTCATCATGATGCGGATTCTGCAAAGACAACGCCTTCTTCGTGACGAGGCAAAGTCTAGCCGTCCTCCATTACCCATCGGGCCTATGTTCGGCGAGACCGAAGTGGTGGACCTCCGACAGCCGGCCCTTCAGTCCAGCCTGTGTTTACCGAGCAACCCAGATATCTCTGTTGGTGTACAGTTGAGCTCACCTGCCGTGGCCCGTTTCGAAAGGCTTCTGGACCGCATCAAGCTCTACTGTTTATCTGAAATCGATACCTGCTTGACGGAGAAAGAATCCCTCACCTTCCTTGTAGGACCCTCCTCCTTGTCCTACTACCTTTTCGTAAAGTGCTGACACCTACCAGAACTTTAACCTTATAGCTCTCAAGGACTCGCAAGCTGTCGAAAAACTCACGAGGATCACGATCTTACTGGCAAAAGTGACAATTTTGTTTTTACCCGTTAGTTTGATGACTGCGTACTTCTCGACCGAGCTTCAGAATGTCAAAGGGGTGTATACAATCAATCAGTACTGGATTAGCTTCGGTGTGATTATGTTCCTATCCATTGCGCTGCTCACGCTATTTGGTTACCTCAGCGATACCGTGGAGGGCAAGACCATCTATCAATCACTATTCGGAACCTTTGTGCGATCTTCCAAAGACAAAATCTCCCATCGAAAAGAGACACCAGATCCTATCAATCTTCGTCGGTGATTCATGAATACTAAACACCCTTGCTTCTCCAGAAAAGGATTGGGGAAAAGAAGTACAAAGAGAGCCCAGCGAGCAGGCTAAGCTTAATGCATGTTCTAGGGTGTCTGTAGTATGTCCTTATGCTTGGATGATTGACTGTGTTTAATTTAATATATTCTCTCTCTCTCTTTTCCATTTTCTTTTTGCTCCTAGTCAAATACCTTGGTTGATTATTACAGTGAGAAGATTCATGCAAGGCTGAGAAAATATGTAAGATATTAATACAGAAGCGCAGAAGAGGTAGCGCAATGCCATGGAAGATGCAACGCAGAGACATTTATCTAATAAGCCATTAACTATTGTAAGTCCTCCACGAGGGACCGATACACACACACACACACACACACACACACACACACAAAAAGGCCCTACTTGCGTCCTCATTTAGAGAAATTTCTCTATAACCAATGAATCAGATTATCCAATTAACTTAATACCAGAAAAGCTGCGAAACCGAGATCTTACTGTGGGTCAAGACCAGGTGTTGCAACAAGTTCCATGCTGCTGGCAGTGACTCCTTATTGATCTGCCACATCAGGCACACAGACATGAGTAGCCTGGGAGACAAGGTAGCAAGACTCGTAAATACATGCCTGATGCCAAATATCATGATCTACATTTTGCTCAAGGGACAATTTAGCTGTTAATTATCGTTTTCTCTTTGTGATCGCTTCTCCTCCAGTTGTAGGATCCATCTTGTGTTCTGAATTTGAGTGGGCAGCAAAGAAATGTGAAGTTACCCGTTCCTTTCTCCCCCCGCACTAAAAAGAGAACCTCCAAAATTGACGAGGATTAGGGCACGCTTTACATCTACCAACCAACCCAAGCCGACAGTTATAGCGTTACTGGGTCTGGGAGGACCAGAGCGAAGTGTTTTCATCGAACAAGTCACTGGCATTATTTCCGATCCCCGAGACTACAGAAATAAGGATGAACTTTCGACAACTCGTACCTTCAAAGGTCAAGTGAATGACAGAGACATCTGGTTGCTTGATACTCCTACTTCAGAGATGGCTCTTGATGAGCTGGTGGGGGCCGTTGGTAGGGCTGTAGCTCGGGAGTCTGGACAGATGGATTATTCTGTAGATGGGATCGTTTACCTCCAGGATATAACGGATGCAAATGCAACGAAAAATGCAGATGAGAACTTGGCTGTCTTTATGGGATTGCTTACGTCTGCTTACCGAGACAATGTCGTCGTTGTGACGACGTTTTGGGATCTTCTGGGGACGCCTGAAGAAGGGGTCCGCGTGGAGGCTGAGCTGAGGAAGGTATATGAGCATGTTGCTTCGATGTGTCGGGTTCAGGATTCGAGCGATGGGGAGAGCTATCGCAATATCATATCGGATCTTGTGAGCAAGTTCGCAGATGTAAAGTGTGCCGAATGCCCTGAGGATGACACTGCGACGCCGACGATTGAAGAGTTACTCAGTACTATCAACGACAAAGACAAGCAGATGGTCCATCTGGAGACGGAACTTCAGGCTACAAAGGATGCTTCCGCGAGACAACTGCGGGATGTCCAGCGGGAAGCAGCAGAGGAGAAGGCGCGTCTCTACCAACAGCTTCAAGATGTATTACGAGAGGTCAATCAACTGAAAGAGGACCTTTGTAGCAGCCAACAGAGCTGTATAAATGAGATGAGATACATTCAAGAGCGGCTCAACCCTGAAAGACGAGGTTCAAATGTGGAATTCCGAGATTTAGAGACGCAGCGGTCAGGTTTGCCTGGACATCTTGATGAACTTTGCCAGGATATGATCCCAGCGCGCTCATATACACGAAATCCTCCATACCAAACCTACTGTTCAAAGTGGCAAGCATCTAACCTTAACGTTCACGACGCTAATGGCGAGTTCCCTCTTTATAGTGCGGCCGCTGCCGGCCGCTATGATGATGTGAAGCAAATGTTAGAACAGGGGGCGAACCCGTCGATGAGAACGAGGTTTCACTGGACAGCGCTGCATTGGGCTGTCGGCAATGGCCATACAAAAGTTGCACAGCTATTGCTCGACTATGGTGCCGAAGCCAACGCGTTCTCGGATACAGGCCGTACTCCGTTGAGTATGGCACAAACCGACATGATGAGGGATATGCTCCAGCAACGGGGAGCCAGATGAGTTCATTGAGCCGGATGCGCTCTGTTTTGCATGGACCCCACAGGATTTTGCATGTATCAAGTACTTTTCCCTGAAGGATTCGCCCGTATCTATACAGCACCTAGGTTGTTTACCTATCATATGTGCTACATCAACGTCGTGGTTTGATTGTGGTCCCCACATCCGAGTGGGCCTATCCGTAATTTGCATTAGCGTCTTGACTTCAGCTCTTTGAAGCTACAACCTGTTGAGTTGATTCATCCTTCATTACTGATAGTCTAGTAGTTGCCCCTGTAGGAGATCTTTTTCTCCAAGAGTAACATCAAGCCAAAAGTTGTGTGGAAGTTGCTGAAAGGCTCAGAAAAAATCTCGGTAACCAGATGGTTTCAAGAATCAGGAACCGACTACTAGTGTGATTGAAGTTGGATTTCAGGTGCATTGCATATCAAGTGTGATATCAAAAAAAGCATCTCGATAACCTTATCTTCCAGATCACGAGCGGTTGGCGGTTAGTAAGCCACTGATGAAAGCTTCTCCGATCCGGAACCCTGACCGCTGTTAGACTGTAACGTGAGCGGTCACATGTCAACCTGCACCAAGACAGCGGTTCTCCGTACCTTCCAAGGGCTTATTATGGAAACACAATGCACTTATATATTCAAAATAGTTCTATCCCTTTTCTCTAACCTCTTCTAGAGATGAGAAACATGATACGTAGTGTTCTCAGTCGGACCTTTGGGAGTTCTCACTTGAGCTGTCCAGATAAAGCCGCCTACCGGAGGGGTCTGGAATCCGGATTATCATCAACACTTCGAGGATGAGAGCACGAGAGAAGAGTGCCACCGAGTGATCCACTGGGACGGGGAAACCTCAAGTCTTGTCGGGAACCTATCAGAAGCCCCGAAGCCGAGTGGAATCGGGGAGGTTTGTCTGGACCTCTTCTTTTTCCTTTTTTTTGGGGCCAAAGGGGG
>ML739388.1:0-18591 GCA_009193565.1 Aspergillus coremiiformis
AAAAAAAAAAAAAAAAGAAAAAAAAGAAAGAGAGAGAAACTTGCAAAGAATGGGGTTTTTTCCATATTTAAATGATTAATATATTGGGGTTTCCAAGTCGACAACTGGCAATGGTTTTACACAACGATCTTATCAGATAACTTCTTGGCTCTTCAGCGTGACTTTTCACCTGACTTGAAGAAGTTCAAACTTTCCAACTACAACCAACTCCGTACTAGTACGAGTAATAAACAATAAACTCGACTCCTCCGTACCTCCTGCTAGTAGTTATCTCGATTCCCACTCACTCAATCATTCATTCATTGCCCCTCTCTCCCCACAAAGCCTCATCTTTCATCATTGGGTTTGGATACAAATTCTTGGTCCGATTTCATAATTACCCTCTTTGTATATGACATTTACCTGTCACTTGCAGCCTGAAGGGTTGTAATTTGGTCTGGACTGGCCAGTGACGGCATTAATCGCTGGTCTACGAATTACTAGTGCAATAACTGCCCCAGACCAGTGAGACTCGAATATGGATCTCTTAAGGTGGATCGAGAAAACTGACAAACCGGTCTCGCTGTGAAACCCTGAGTGTCAGTGTGGTCCTGTTCAGACCTCTATGGATACATGCCTCTGTTGCCTTTCCCGTCAAGTTCGTTGATTCAGAGAGAAGGCCACACAGAGAGAGAGCGGTTCATACGCAAAATGATGTAGTCTCATCAATGAATACTTACTACTTGTTCGAGGCAACAAACAAACCGATTAGTAGGTTACGGGGGTCAGTGGGCCCTTAAGAGCCAAACAATTTTCTCAAACTTTGACTAAATGATCTTGATGAGAAGACGTCAAAATTGGCCCCAACGCCTTGCAGACCTACAGCTCCACTTGGTCGCCGATTCTCCTTAGTCAAGAACCGACGGGGAGATAACGGGAGCTATTGGAAACAGTGTGCCCTAGGTCCCAAACGAAGCCGCCGTTTAGTTATCCAGGGGTCTACTCCGTAGTTGGACTACAATGTCGATCCTGTTCCCACTTTTGGCCCAAGCTAATAGCTATAGACCTGCGGCTCCGCTCCCGAACCTATAGTGGATAGTGGCCGCAGATGTGACTAGTTCTCAGGCACATCATTGGCTTCGCGCATTATACGAGGACTGCGTTATTCCCTCTGGCCACCCCAAAAAGCATGTCCTGTTCCTCGAATCGCCGTCCTGTTCGGTAAGGACTATGCTCAGGCACCAGTGATATTGAACCGATTCCATTTAGCTGGATGGTCTGGTCACATTTCGAGTGGATGGTGTGATGATAACCATGCTCAGACTGAAATTCATTCTACGAAACGAGCAATGCAGAGGACATTGAGGGTTTGTCCCCCTTTCCGATTTGATCCATTTAGGATACATTTGGTACCATTACGATGTCCGCTCATTGGAGCATTGCATCCAAAACAGGCTTCCTTCTCTCAGTTCCAGTTTCTCTTTTCATTGCTTGTTCTTGGCTTTCACCCAGTCATTCATGCATTGATATCCTGTCCAACTCTTGGAGGAGTTAAACACGTTGGCTTTTCCCATATTGTTTTCTGCGGTTGGAACGAATCATGCTTAAGCCTCCGTCTGTCCACGAGCAAGAGAATCTGGCCATGTCGGACAGATCTTCTTTGGATTTGTCTACCACTCATGTCACCACAGAGGAGTATTTAGCACCTCTTGAACAATCACGAGGCAAATCCAATACGCTTGTTTCTGTCCAATCTGAAGAGAAATCCTATGTTGCACACAACTATCTTGCGGACGATGATGCCGAACAATATAAGCGGTTCTCTCCTGCACGAAAAGTTGTCATTGTTTGTATTCTCTCTTACTATGCTTTTCTTGCTCCAATCTCCTCCACCGCCATCTTGGCCGCAGTTCCAGAGATATCCAAGACTTATCAAACAACGGGGGATATAATCAATGCCAGCAATGCACTTTATTTGACCTCCATGGGAATCGCCTCCCTTGTCTGGGGTCCTCTTAGTCAGGTTTGGGGCCGTCGTCCTGTAAGTTTTAGATATCTGCGACCAATTTCTTGGGGACTTCTTGCCTCTGTTCTTCTGCTGACAAAAGATGCCTTCTTAGATTTTCGTTACGAGCGGCGTTCTCTTTTTCCTTTTTACGGTCGCCACAGCTCTGTCTCCTAACCTTGCGGCCTACTTTTTCTTCCGTGTCCTCACTGCTTTCCAAGGGACGTCGTTCCTTGTAGTCGGCAGCTCTGCCATTGGAGATGTATATGAACCTCGTAGCCGAGCATCAGCAATGGTATGGCTTCTTTCGGGGAGCATGACTGGACCTGCGGCTGGCCCTTTCCTCGGGGTATGTTATGAAATCACCCTGTGCCTACTTTATCAGTATGCAATAGCTAACTTCAATTGTTCAGGGTATCATCGTTACGTTCCGACCGTGGAGGGAGATCTTCTGGCTTCTATCCACGATGAGCGGATTTGCCGCCCTAATTCTCATCTTTTTCTTCCCCGAGACAATACACTCGAAAAGTAGTGGTGATCTGGCCGGAAAGAGTCTTCCCCAGAAGAGCAAGCTATTATGGCAACGCATCTCGCCCATTCGTGTGATAGCCTTGACCTTCTCATACCCCAACATCTTCATCGCTGGTCTAGCGGCTGGCGCCCTAGTCTGGAACCAATACGCTCTTTTAACACCAATTCGTTACATCCTCAATCCCCGTTTCCACTTGAACAGTCCTATCCAATGCGGCCTCTTTTACCTTGCTCCGGGAGCTGGTTACTTGACGGGCACCTTTGTTGGCGGCCCCTGGGGCGATTATTTCGTTCGGAAGTACATCAAACGCCGGAATGGCCTCCGAATCCCAGAAGACCGACTGCGTTCTTGCCTAGCATTTATTTCCATCATCGCCCCAGGTTGTATTCTCGCGTACGGCTGGACACTCGATCAAGAAGTCGGTGGTATCCCAGTCCCCGCTATTGCCATGTTCCTGCAGGGCGTCGCACAATTGTTCTGCTTCCTAAGTATCAACACATACTGCCTTGACGTGATGCACGAGGAAGGCCGCAGTGCCGAGGTCATTGCCAGCAACTATCTTTTCCGATATGTTTTTGCGGCGTTGGGCACCGGCGTCGTCTTACCAGCCACCAAGGCAATGGGTGTAGGCTGGTTCAATACAGTCTCGGCTTTGTTCCTGGTCGCTGCAAGTGCCGCAGTATGGCTGACAGTTGAGTACGGTCCTCGGTGGCGAGAAGCCATCGATTCGAAATGAGTCGAAACAAGCTCAACAAAAAGAGGCGCCTCATGAGAGTGTCTAATCAAGGAGCTGCAAAAACTAAAACAGAAGAAATAAAAGACATAATACATAGACGGACAAATATAAATGTATCAACCTTTGATCATGTAAAGCATGACAAAAATGAGAGTTATAGATCTAAGATGGTACATACATTAGTTAGATCCAAGGAGTATCTGGTAGGAAGAACAAGCTACACCTCTACAATTGGTAGTATAATAGATAGAGGATAGCCCACTTCTTAATGCGATAAATTTTCATAAAAGCGGAACTAGCTCATGTCCGTTGCATTCATTCCACTCCAAAACCCCGAAGTTGTTTTTTCCTCTGCACGAATTTCCGCCCATCCTGGCGGCCTTTTTCCACATTCACGAAGCTAATCATGACCATAGCAGCGGTACAGATGGCAAATAGGAACGGGAACCCCATCCAATTGTTCTGTGTGTCATTGATAATGGCCTGGATGACATTGGGACCGATTATCGAAGACTAAAAGTACTCTATTAGAACGTTCCGATGTGACAGGGATTGGCAAACAACTTACGGCACGGTTGGTGATGCCGAATAGGGCAAAGAACATGTTATCATATCCTTGAGGCATAAGCTCGCTGACCATTGTTTGGGCGTACTGTTTTCGATTGTTAGAAATGCAGTCTAATCGGATATCTGCGGGGAGTTCAGCGTACGGCATAGTACGGGGCCTGAAATAAACCGAATATAACGTTGTAAAAGTAGAATTCCCACTGTGCGAATACCTTCTGTTAATCCACGGTTTGTGGAGAGTACTTAATTCTATATAGCTGGTTGACTAACCCGGTTATGATAACCAATGCGTGTTGTCCAGAGGCCTACCATACCCCAGAGAGGGATCAAAACACTGAAGAAGTTGGTCACAAGAAACATTACTTTGGTACGTATTTTGAAGTATTTCTGGATATACCAGAATCCAAACGTCGAGATTGTCGAGCATACTGCTTGGGTAATCCCGAGATATGTCAATTGGAGGAATGAGAAGGATACCTGATTATTCTGGATTATGCTGATGAGTGTTCCTAAAAAGCGGCAGGTTCTATCAGGGGTTGTGACATATGATGGGAAACAGATGGAAAGCTTACCAGTCGTGTTGAGTCCATCCGCCAGCAAAAAGTACGCAACGAAGTATAGGAAGGTCTGTGGAAGAGACCGAACTTCTCTGAGTGCAACCCATATTTGCTTGAAGCCGATTGTTGCATAATTGGAGCCCTCTGGGACCGGAGGACCAGGCCGCTTCTGTTGAAAAACAAACCACCATACGCCTAGGACGACCCAATCTGGAAAGAGTCAGTCGTGGTACATGAAGCCTATGTAGGTTCAGGCTAGTACACACAAGAGTTTGTTAGACACAGGGCAAGATTATTCGAGTAGTTGTTCCCCTGAAGGGGCAGCAAGACGCTCAGATTGAGCGCCAATGTGAAGAGATATCCGATGTTACTATGTGCTGTCGACACGTTGCTATGTCTCATTAGTACGTATGCCACCAACTTTATAGCGATAAGCTACCAACCTCACGTGGTTTTTTTCCAATGACTCTATCGCATCATACTCCTCCAGAGTTATGTTACCTTCTCGCAAATCCTGCTCACGAGCCTTGCGGACATGTGGCATAAAGCGGGCAAGTCGAGGGAACACAGCTGCGTAGAATACCAACGTAGCGCCATAAGCAACATATGCAACCACATACATGCCCATCGCGGCAGGCCACTGACTGGGGTGTTTGATTGCCATCATACCGTACTGCAAAGCCCAACAGACCACAGTGAGGAATAAGAGTAGCCAGCGACCAAAGGAGCCATAATCTGCCGCACTCCCCAGCCAAACAAAAATCACCGTCATAAACGTAAAGCATAGCCCATTAGCAATGAGAACGACAGATGAGACGGATCGTGAGCCTCCAGCCCAAGGAACCACACACGCAGATGAGGCTGTACAGGGCTCATGTGACTCCGTTCCGGGCTGCCAGCCCGCACCGGTCAGGGCCCATTGGAATCTGGGAGAAGCAGTCCGTCAACCCAATCTTGGAGCCAATCTGGGGCAGGGGATGCATACAGTGCTTGGGAATACGAGCCAGGACCAACTCCGTTATCACCTGAAAGTCACGGCAACTCAAGTCAACCCAAGTCAGGGAGGACCAGACGTCTAAGAGACCCCAAAAGGCTCACCATTATAGTAAAGATAGTACGACCATAGTTCTTTCCGGGTCGTTGTTGGCTGGTCATAGTCTTCCTCAGCCCTGAAAAGGGGATCAATCTCATCCGTTGATGGTGACTGCCCTTGCTGCGGTGTTATTCCTTGGACAGTGACATTTGCCTTGTTGGTGGAATCAGGACTTTCTTCAACGTCGTCGCTGTCCATCTGTGTTTAGTAAGGGATTTGGTAGTAACTTATAAGGTGATTTCCTGATGGTGGTGTTTTTTCTTCTTCTTTTTGGGTTTCTTGGGGTGTCTTTATTATTAAATGAAGGGTATGCAAAAGAATAGATTGATCATTGAGATTGTAATGAGGAGAGGAAAGAGGGAGAGAAGGGGAAAGAGAAGAAGAAAGCGAAGGGAGATATGGTATGTATGTATGTATGTATGTATGTATGTACCGTATGTACTGTACATATATATTACATACATACATACATATATACAATACAATACAATCAGTAGGATTTCTTTTTACCCCGCTTGAAAGGTTCTTTTGATCTTCATTTCCAAAAATTCCCCCAATTTTAACAAAGTATTCTTAGAATATTTTCCATAAGTCCTTCCCAAAATTAGTCACGTTGTATTGGTATCGTCAAGTTTTCTTAATTTTCGCCCCGCGTGGATATTCAGTGTTCAGATCTAACTATTAGATAGTATACGGAGTACTACAGACTACAAACTACATACTCCATACTCCATACTCCACCTCCATTTTTCTCTCCACACCTTTCTTCAGCCCCTCATTGATGATTGTGCAGCTGCTGAGAATTCGAGAATCAAAATGTCTCCCACAGATCTACCGCTACGTAAGAAAGTGGGCCAGGTACGGACAACAAATACGTCCCAGCATGGTTTCAGGCAAAACTCGGAAAACAACTCAACTAAGTACCACTTTTCTTATATATATATAATATAGCTTTTCGCGGTCGGCTTTCATGGCCTGATTCCCAGCCCGGAGATCAAGACTCTCATCCATGACTATGGCTTGGGAGGGGTTGTACTTTTCAAGCGCAACATTAGTGATGCGACCCAGTTGCAAGTAGGTAGACTCTACTGTCGTTTACAACTTTGATAAAGTATGGGAGAAATAGGGCTAATACCCTGGTTCAGTCTCTAACACGCGCCTTGCAAGAGGAAGCGAGACGGGCCGGACATGAACATCCCCTGTTCATTGGGATCGACCAAGAGAATGGAGTGGTCACTCGGATATCACCCCCCATCGCTACCCAGCTTCCTGGACCTATGGCTCTGGGAGCGACTTATGCCCCAGAGCTTGCTAAGGAAGTTGGCACCGTCACTGGTCAAATGCTGAATCTATTCGGGATCAATATGAACTATGCTCCAGTGTGCGATATTAACTCAGAGCCCTTGAACCCAGTCATTGGCGTGCGCAGCTTTGGAGACCACCCCGGGTACGTCGGAAGATTTGCAAGCGCCACAGCTCAAGGACTTCGGGAGCAAAAGGTGGTGCCCAGCGTCAAGCATTTCCCGGGACATGGAGATACCACAGTGGACTCTCACTTTGGACTTCCTGTAATACCTAAAACAAGAGTACAATTGGACCAATGTGAACTGAGACCTTTTCGCCGAGCCGTTGCCGAAGGTATTGAGGCAGTGATGACAGCTCATATTGCGCTGCCCGCCATTGACGACGGCCAGTTTCCTGCGACACTATCTGCTACCGCCTTGAACATCTTACGGAAGGATATGAACTACGACGGTATGGTGATTACTGACTGCCTGGAGATGGATGGTATTCGTGGCACGTACGGTACTGAGCAGGGTGCCCTCCTGGCTTTGCGTGCTGGCTGCGACAGTATTATGATTTGTCATACTTATGCTGTCCAGGTAGCGGCTATTGAGAAGATCTGCGAGGCTGTAGAATCCGGCAAGTTATCGACTTCACGTCTAGAGGAAGCTTTGCGCAGAGTAATCACTCTGAAAGACCGTTTCTTAAGCTGGGACGCAGCACTCAAACAACCAAGCCCTGATGGCCTTATTTCCATTAATCAGAGAGGCGTCGATTTAGCGAAAAAAGCCTACTTTGGCTCGGTCACCGTCGTGCGCAATACGCAGAGTATCCTTCCCTTGTCCCCTTCTGCGAATATAGCATTTCTTTTCCCGGGGGATAAGACACCAGCTGGCGGTGCAGTGGATGGGGAAGGCTTGGGCAGGCAGGGATCTTACGACGCCTCTATTTATCTTGACATCCTGAGACAGTGGAATGGTCAAGTCCGTGAGGTTAGATACGGCCCACAAGGTCTATCAACTGAACAGCTCCGTCTTGTCGACACCGCCGACGTGGTCATATTTGCCTCTATCAATGCCCGGGAATCGGTATATCAAAGAAAGCTGGGTCTCGAACTGTCGCACCGTACTCGTGCACTGGTTGCTATGGCACTTTGCAATCCATATGATTTTCTAGAGGATTCTAGCATCCAGACCTACGTCACTACGTATGAGCCAACGGCTGAAGCATTTACAGTGGTCGCGGAGTGTCTCTTTAAGCCGTGGCTCGCAAAGGGGACTCTCCCTGTTGGGCCAGCAAAGCCTGTGCCGCGTTGGCTTCAGATACAGGAATACGCCGCTGCAATGGATTTCCCCCAGGTTTATGATCTATGGCTCGCAGCCCTCCCCACCTATAAGATATCGGCGGAGAATCTGGTAGGAGTGATAAATCCTCAGCGTCATCTTCTCCCTACCGAATCACACCATCTTCTCGCCCGGACAAGCAACCCCGAGTCTAAAGTCGTCGGATTTTGCCTTCTTTTTTTGACCACCCAGCAGGATATGGCCTGTGGTCAGCTTGCAGTACTTGCAGTGGACCCGAAAATGCAGGGTCGGGGAGTAGGAAGCGCACTGCTTGCAGAATGCCGCGCCTGGCTAGAGAAAAATTTCCAAAAATCTCGTATAGAGCTAGGGAGTACCTTCCCACGCTTCTGGCCTGGGCTTCCCATTGATCTGCCGACAGAGGTGCAGGACTTTTTCGTCCATCGGGGGTTCCAACTAAACCCTCCGGTCCCACGGTCCGTTGACCTTTACCAAGACATCAAGGATTTCCAAAGCCCCGAGCTGTACATTACTCGAGCCAAGGAGCGAGGATATACGTTTGGCCCTCTAAAGCCTGAAGACTATCAGGAATGCCTTGTTGGTCAAGAGAAGAACTTCTCTCATAACCAAGTACGTGACCTAATACTATTTTGTTGTCTTAACGGTTTTCGTAATGTACTAATATCTCTCGTAGGCTTGGGTTCAGATGTACCACAAGCTCGACCCGGGCAAATACCCGTCCAGTGTTATGACCGCGTTTGATCCCAATGGAAAGCAGGTGGGCTGGACACTCATGCTTTCTCATGAGTCTCCGATGCTTCAGTCGCATTGGGCATTCCCTTCCCTTTGTGGACCCAAAACCGGTGTCATCGGTTGTGTAGGCGTTGACGCAGATTATCGCAGAGAAGGAGTTGGGCTTGCCTTACTCTGCCATGCGATCGAAAATATGAAGCAGCGAGGAATCGAAGGGGCTTTTGTTGACTGGGTGAGCCTAGAGGGGTGGTATGAGAAGATTGGGTTCAAGGTTTGGTGGAGCTGCAAAACGGGCGCGATGCCACTGGACGCTTAATATGAATAGTCGGAGTTTTGGTGGAATTCAGTGTTGTTATTATTTCACGAGATGTACTTTTTTTTTTCTCTTCCCTCTTCTTATTATTTTTTTTGGAGGGGGTGTTCCTTTAATTCTCACGACATTGGTAGATGACATACTTTGCCTTGCCGTCTCGGAACCAGTGTCCGTTCCCCATGACGCCCGAGGAATGGCGTTTGAAAAAGATTTCCCCCATATTGTACATCTCCAAGTTGTTCCTCGAGACCAAGTGCTGGCGGGGAAAGGCTCGGGATTCGAGTGAGGTTGGTCTGGGACCATTGGAAGGGTGAAGGTGCTTCCATTCGAGAAGAATGTCATTATGCATCAAACCGTTAGGGAACATAAGAACGCAATCAGCCTTTCTCAAGCAATTTTCCATTCCACATACCCTGGCGGTACTACTAATTAGTAGTAAAACATGGTGAACGTAACCACAGAGCCATCCCTCATCTGGTACATACACACCGTAACCACCTTAGATCCTGTGTAAAACATAGTAGGAAGAATTGAATTCGAAGAAACAATTGAAATTGAAACCACCAGTAAATCTCCTCAAACTCCCATTACCGTCTTGTAATAAACTCTGACTCTCAACCCGAGAGATATTAGGGCTTCAGGACGACTTACCTTGTCCTATTAGGTTCGAGTGGCCACATGATCGAACTGGTACAGAGGCTCCAGCTCAACCTTTCGTCGGAGCATATATCGATTGATCCAGTATGGGAGGGCTTTTTTGACCTGGTAGTCGGCGTGCATACGGGTGGGAACAGCGAATACATAGTCCAGCTCCTCCAGGGTGCGCTGCTTAGTTTCCGGAACTAAGAAAAAGATCATAACGAACGCGGTAGCATTCAAGGCACTGTTACTGGGTTAGTTCTTTATCTAAAGCGATACCATATCAAAGAAGTCCAACTTACGCGTAAAACCCGAAAGCACCGGTTGGGGTCATAACCTCCAGCATTCGCGGGAAAGTAACGCCGAGCACAGCCGCCCAAAAGAGACAAGTTGCCACGGCAAACGACATACCGACCTCTAGGCAATAAGAGAGAAGCATTAACCGTTAGAAAAAGTCCTCGTCACATTTGTCAAGAGTGGGATCCTCACCGCGATGGGAAAGGGGGAACACCTCCGCCGAATAAGCATAAGGAACGGGGCCCTCGCCGACCGAATAGACTGCTGAAAACATGAAAATGAAGAGGGAGATACAGGCTAAATGTGCCGTCTGTCCTTCCGGGATGTAAAAGCAAAATCCTGCAGCCAGCAATGTCCAGGCCATCTGCGGGAAAGTAAACAAAAGTAGAGCCCTGCGTCCGTAGGTATCAATAGTGAACACAGCCGGGAAGGCAAACAAGAAGTTGATCAAACCGAAGCCAAACGAGGCAAATAGTGCTGCCGTCACACTTGCCCCTGCTTGAGCGAAAATTGTCGAGGAATAGAACGCCACGATATTAATACCGCACATCTGCTGGGCAAGCATGACTGTCCACGCAGCAAGGGTTGCGCGACGGACACGCGGAATGGTAAACAGCTCGCCGAAGCGGGTAAGGTAGTTGCCTTTACCAACAATCTCATCTTCGAGCTTGATCTGAGTGTAAATGTAGTAGAGATCGCGGGCGGCCTGCAGTTCACTGTTACGCAATTTGCACAATGACTGGTATGCTTTTCTGATCAAACCCTTCTTGAGATACCAACGGGGAGATTCTGGGCATAAAAACACGCCAAGGGTCAGAGGGAGGGCTGGGATAAAAGCAGACCCGAGCTGCAGACGCCAGGAAATAGCACCCGTGTCTTTGACAGCAAGGTTTGCGCAAGTCCCGAGGAAAATACCAAACGCGGTCCATAATTGCCAGGACATCACCAGGCCGCCACGTACATTAGCAGGAGTATTCTCAGCGCAGAAGATAGGGATCGTGGATCCTTTCAGTCCCATCCCGATACCCATCAAGAGACGAGTAACCAACAGCTGTGGCCAGGTTTGAGCCACAGCAGAGCCAATTGGCGTCAGTAAACAGAAAATGGCAGAAATGAAAATGACTCCACGGCGGCCCCAGTACTTGTTCAAAGGATCAGAGAGCCAGCAACCGATAAAGGCAGTTGAGATGTAAGGTGCACTATCTTCCATGTTAGTGTAAGAAGGTCTGTGATTCTGAAATAACATACGCGTTCAGCACACCAACAAGCCACTGGTTTTTGGCCTTATCTGCACCTTTTTCTGGGATACCCAAGGCGTCAGGGAAGGACAAATTGGCACCTATTTACTCATTGCGTCAATGGGCACTCCTTTCCACATGTTATGTTTTTATGAGAATTATATACCATTACTTCCTGTCTGGTCCCATCCCCTAGAGAACAATTAGCAAGTGCTGCAGGTGAAGTTGTTAAGTAGATAAGAAGTACTTACTGAACAGCAGCTCCGATAGAACACAGACCAATTGTGAAATAAAGTGGCCAGGGATGGCGCCATTTGTGAGTGGTCTCATCATTGATCACAGTAATGTCAGCATCTGTCATGCCTTCAACAGTTTCAAAATTGTCTGGGTCCCTGGCTATAAGAGCGCCCTTCTTCAGATGCGGGATAATGTCCATGAGCTGATGCTCATTGGCAAAGTCCTCCACATCTCGCAGAACCTGGGCAGGAGTCAGGTCTGCAAGAGGGTTCTTGATCCTAGGATATATTAGCCCTAGATTCAGCCACAGAGGGCCCATACGATGTATGGTTACTAATCGTGATAACTTACTTCGCAGAGACATTTTTGTTTAAGTTGATATGCTCAACATGCCCTTTCTCCGAAGTGCCATGATCACTACTGACACTATACCGATGCAGTAAGTACTCAGAAGTTCTTGGATGAATGATGGATGATTATAGATAAGACAACCAACCGTTTTTCAATGCGTGACATCAGGTCACCAGTAGAGGTATCTGCGTCCGACTTCACCTTAGAGTCGGCCATGATCACTGAAGCTTACAGCAGAGAAGGGTGTAGAGTGAAGAGAATCCAGCCAGCCGTCGAAAAGTTGTCGATGTTGATGATTTGGAAAAGAGATAGGGATGAGAATTGGGGGAAGTGATTTTTTTTAAAAGGAAGAGGACAACAAGTGCGGGGGAAAGAAAGATGAGCATGAAAAAATACCAGTGTCATGCAATCTAAAAGGGGAAGGCGTCAAGAACAAATACAGAATAGGGCTCCAAACAAACAGGTGATACTTTATTACTTTATCCCGTCCCACTACATTCACTGAGTTCCTTGAAGAACATTTCCCAGTCCCTGGTTCCCCGGCAATTACCCCATGGGCATCCCCATCAGAAGAGACTACGGAGTACGTACTGCAGACTCTAGTGAAGTCACTCTACTCAACTCCAACGGACTTTCTTGAACCTCCCTCCTGTCGTGGCATGTATGGATAAAAGAAAATTCACTTCAGACATTGCTTGAGAAGCATTCAGATGACCTCCAGGTACTTCTAGTCGCCTTCTTAGAGTCTGGGTTGGTTGACGGTAAAATGATGTCCGTTTTCATTCTTGAAAGTATAAGTCTTTGTAGTGTGTCCTCTCTTAGTATGACCGTGGACAAAACAATCTCATACACGGTGGCTGTACCTACTAGCTACAGCGGCCCTCCCGAGGGAAAGATCGTCCTACATCAGACGTAAGTAACATACACGTTGCTACCTAACATACTACTCCGGTAGTAACCCCAGGTGATGTACATGGATACATACCGTCCCTGATTATTGGTTTAAAAGACAAGCCACCCCTTTAAACTTTTCTTTTTGTTTCTTTTTTTCTTTTTTTTTTTCTTTTTTTAATGGTCTTTTATTTTCTTTGGTGGTGTCTTCTAGATCAACACTGACAAAGATCAATGGTATTGGACGAATTAAAGAGTCAGAAAAGCGCTGATCCAGCCACCTGACCTCCAGCTTTTCTTCTTGAAGCCGGTATACGGGAAGTAGACAAGAAGTCCACTGTAGATTGGCTACAGGCTATTAATTAGTACGACGTAGTACTTAATAGTACTAGTAAGCAGCTGCCAATGGAACACTAATCCTGACTGAGCATAGTGCTCACGGCCCCGCCATTTGAGATGATGAAAAACAAGCGTGGTTTTAGGGGGGAGGGCTATTTTAACAAGTTACCTGATTAGTTGTAGGTATCTTTTGCCGCACTCGGGCTCTATTTTTTTTTTTTTTTTCACGTAAATTCTCGGCCGAAGCCGACAACAGAAATGATGGATCAAGGAAGTTCCCGGGTGGTTATTCCGCCATGACGAGCAATCATCATCAAATATCAAGTCTAAGGATAATATGTCCATCATGCAGAGATGAAGCGGACAATAATCCCCCAGGTTGCATTGACCATCCACTATCCAGACCCCACCAACCCCAGAAATCCCCGGATCCGGTCACCAAAGAAACCCGGAAAGTGTAAGAAATTAAGAGCCCGAGGGATCCATGCCAATGTGGATTCACGGCCCCTCAGAGTGACCGAATTCTCGGACAACACTTAGGGTCTGAAAGCTTATTAGATCTTATTTCTTCATACAATACGTACATTATTCTGGATATAAATTCACAAGCATTAAGGACGAAGACAACCACCAGTTCAAGATGGCTAAAGAGGACTGGCAGTCAACCTCTTAAGCAATCCATCGAAAGTATAGACTAAGCGGGAACATCATTCAACCCTGAACCCTGTCTCCAGCGGCCTGGGTAGGGAGGGATCAATGATTATTCTAGGACAATTTCTGTTTGTTTTCTAATTTTATGATTTGACATTATCCTATTCCTTTGACACTCCGATATCTCTGCTTCAATCAATCCATCCATTTGAAATTTTGCCTCGTGAATTCCAGCCCTAACTGCTAGTAGTACCAGCACACGGTCGGTCCTTTCGTTGCCATGGGAATATCTATTATTGTGATTCAATATTACCTCCTTAAAAGCCTGAGTAATGAGTATAAACTGTCACTGGAATTGTTCAACCTGATTTCTGGAGTGTATATTTTGGAGACCTGAAGGTACTGACTGGCAGTCCTGCCGTTCATAATTGCCAGTGGCAACCTGAAACAGGAGTACCACAAAGAGAATCTTAACTAAAAGTTTCGCCGAATAAATTGTCCGCAGCACTGATCAGAGGTTATTGTGCTCAGTACTCCGTACAGAGCACTGAGCACTTAGGTAGATATTCTTAGGTAACTGGATTAATCTAGGATTTAATAAATATTTTTTCTATGGGGCACGCTTCGTAGAGGAAGAGGTCAAGACGAAATTTCTCTCACCCTTTCCCGAAAACACACACTAATTGGGTTTATAATAAAGAGTCCGTATTCTTCTATCTTAGTACCTAGTTTTGGGGGGCAATCTACCGAATCCAATCTTTCCTACGTAATTATCTACTTCTTGGTTTTGACAGAATGACCTCAAATTCCGAGAATCCGACTCACCGAGTCGATTTCTATACGAATTCCTGCCTAACCTTATACTACTGTTCTAGTATAGTAATAATCTGAAGATTGGACTTTGAATATTAGTTCACATAGTGGTAGCAACTTTGATCTATCTACCTAAGTCTAAATCGGTCCCTGATGAAGCGATATCCTCAGTGATATTCATCATGTCAGTACGCTCTACTCCGTAGGAGCTGAAAGATTAATTGGTACTCCATAGATAGTACTACTAGTAGTAAAGGTCAGCACCCAAGTCGCTGTCGCTAAAGGGCTTGTGAGCTATGCTTCCTGAAACGGTTAGAGTACTTCGTAAATACAGGTCACGTGCTTAAGCCCCCCCCCCGGACATAACCACACCTCCAGTTCCGAGATGCTTGTTTGTATTAGTTGACTCTGAACTTGCATCGGTCAGTATATACAGGGGAAATGCCATAATCTCTTTACTTATCATAAAGATGCACTTGGGCATTACGCCGGTCACAGTATGGAGTTTTCGCAGTCAAACATACCATCTGCGCAGGATCTTCTGCGTTCCGAAGGACCGTTTGTCCCATTTTCCGAGTTTCCGGTACAGACCATATATGAGACCCCGGGCTGGTTTGCAAAGAAGCTGCAGGAAGGGAAGCCATTTGTGATTCGCGGATTAAACCAGATTGGTCACTGGGATGCATCGGCTCTAAGCAACGAGTGCTTAATTACATCTTCCTCACGTGGTACGTTTTCATAGTTGCATGATGCACTAGTACTCATATATTTTTGCTGACAGCTGGTCCCGGTTTCCTTGCTCAGCAATACCAGTAAGAAACTGCCAGACTGGCCGAGATATTAGAATGCGACTTCGTGATCTCATATCATCCACGGATCATGTTCGTGTTGGTCATATCCGAGGATCGTATGTCAAACCGGGAAGCCGCTATAAGAAGTGTTCGCTAACTACCCAAGTAGGCTATATGCAAAGGACCTCCAGTGTCCTGTCGAGTGGGCCAAGGCATTGAAAACTGTCTTACCGTCCTATCTAATGCAACTAGGCTCGTTCGACTTGTTCCGAATGTTACCAAAAGAAATTGCCCCTGAAGTCTTGATGGCTTACGTTGGAACACAGATGTCTTTGTACGTGTAATCCGAACAATATGTTGAACTCTTGCTTATCATCGTGCATATCCTAGGTCTGGGTTACACAGATGCTTCAGCGGAACAGTTGCACTTAATTTGATGATTGAATCAGAAGGTATGCTATCGAAGCGTTCGACCATGTACACTCAGCGCCAACAAGTCTTGTTCTGATTCTGTAAAGGCAGTCGTTACGGTTCGTTATGCTTTGGCACAGACCAAAGCTCCCAGACAAAATATGACGTTTTTATGGAAGGACTCGGAAAGTCGTCCCACACTGACTGGGCCTATATTTCGATTGCACAAATGAAATCTGCCGATTTCCCAATTTATGTCACTCACCAAGAGCCCGGGGACTTGGTTATATTCCCTTCGACAACTGCTCATCAAATATGGAATGTCAGCTCCATGGTCACAAAAGTGGTTTGGAACATCATGCATGCATCCTCAATTACATCTTTTTTTGATTACGTTCAGCCGGTTTATCAGAAGCAGTGCCATGCGGACACAGGCCGAGTTCCTTTGATACCGATACATGCACTTCGCAACAGCCACCTCAACTCAGAAGAGGCCAAAATACTCGTGGATATGCTTCAGCGGCTGGTCGACGATGAGAGCATTGGGTGCAACTCATCGGTGTCTGTCAAACTCATTGATACACAAGGAGCTGTTGTGGAATGCAACTTTTGTGGATTGACGATATGGAACCGACATCTACACTGCGAACAGTGTGGGGACTTTGACCTCTGTCTAACGTGTTACGTGTCCGGAAGGAGTTGCAAGCATGTGGGAGATTATACCTGGGCTGAACTATTCCGGAGCGAATATTGCTACGATCTCATCAAAGCCACTCGGGAGAAGTTTGGCGGTGTCCTCTCCTCAGAAATAAGGCAAACGAAGTATGACCCCTTTTGCTATTGATTCTACCATCATTTCTATACTTTTGCTTAAGTGTCAATCTGGTTGGTTGGGGCAAATGGGGATTATTAGGCTAATATACGAGTTAGACAAAAGACGTTGGGTGCTCTGGCGCTGGTCGCATCAGACGCACGACGACATTCCTCAGTAAGCGAACATGGGACCGTTGAATCCAGTCCTTGCGATTTTTAGATTATTTTTTTTTGATTCAAAACTAACTATATCTAGGAACGACTCTGTCACTTATGCCGTGACAGTCACCCTGTCTGGAAGGGCATTACGTGCTCTCAATGCCCGGCTTTCTTCTGCTACCGCGGTCTCTACAGGCACTTTGATATTGATCTTCTTCCACTCCTCAGAAATGAAGATTTGTGGGTTTGCCCGAAATGTTCGCAGATTTGCAACTGTCGTTGTTGCCATTTCTCCCGTCCTTACCAAAGTAAGGATAAACCTGTCCGGGCTCGCATCAAGCCCGTTGATCCTCGAGGCCGCGTCTACGGATTTGTGGACAATGTATTTGATCAGAAGAGAGGCAAGAGAGCTATTTTAGCTGCACCAAATGCGAGCACTGTGTACCCTCATGGACAAAAGCGACCCAGGCTGCAAAATGGCAATGGCAATGGAAGGTCGCTACACGAAGCTGTACACTCGTCGTCTGAGAGTACTGAGCCCTCTCAAAATAGGAGGTCAGATATCCTTACAGATGTCGATGATTCACATCGTCCTCCCGTCCATACCAATTCAGTCGGGGCTGTCAACTCTAAAGGGCAGCTCCGTATCAGTGACCTTGTTGAGGATCGAAGCTTCTTAGATAAAGGTTGTTCTCGCAGTCAGCATGCACCACCCCGGACACCATTCTCCGCCACACCAGAAAATACGGCATACCGCCATACTCGTGAACCCAGTAACAGCAACGCCAGCGTTCCTGGCTCTATTGACGAAGAGAGCATTCCTTCTCTTGAAAGGAAGCTCGGTGCTCTACGCCGCTATGCCGATGACCTGCTTGAGCTCTCGCTAATCGACTCGCACGCCAAAGTTCTTGACAAACTCTCAAATCTGGAGGCGCAAATTGAGCAGAAAAGGCGACAGAAGGCAGAGACGCTTTTCAGCGGTCTAAATCGGGACTTTCCTGATTTGGCAGGTATAGCTATGGAAGAGGCCCAACGGCGTGGAATCTGAGAAGTACTCCGTTCTGTTTAATTGATTGGCAATAATTACCACTATGAGAGTTGTGTAGACTGTGTTTTCCGATGCTTGACGTGATCAGATCCCTGGGATACTGAATTTCTACGCAGGAGACAACTACTAATAGAGGCGATATGACGATAAGGTTTCTATATATAGCTATCTAACAAAGCCAGCTCTGAGTTGTACAAACATCTGCAATGCCCACAACCGGCGATATGGTGCAGATGTATACCTACTAGTAGTAGTACTTTCCGCATTGTTGCGAAGAGGTCTCTCAGAGGCGTAAATTGCTAGTAGTGGGTTCTCGAGGTAAGATAGCGCCGCATGATCCTTGGGTAAAACATTCCAAAAGAGAGACAGAGCGAGAAAATTGAGTCAAGTTTAAATCCACCGTTACTCGAGAGTGTGGACATCCAATTGTACTTAGTATAAGTGCAGTACTCCGTACTATCGAATGAAACCTGCATGGGAGTTTAAGCACCTCCAGGGCTGCTGAGAACCGAAACCATGGGCAGCGAAGGCGGAGAAGTTCCCACTGGGCGGCTGTCGATCGTCAAGTCCCCATTCGCTCCTCGGTTTCTTCCCCTTCCACACTCCTGTCACGGTCACGCTGTACTAGTTACTTGTACAAGGGGACCTTCAATTACCTACCTAAGTATTTGGCCTTCGGGCATAATAGGTCGGATCTTTCCTTTCTCTTCATGTTGCTGGTCCCTTCATTCTTTATACACACCATCTCAACTGGGTACGCTCAACCTGATACTACCTAGTATCCACCGTTTCC
>ML739389.1:0-18314 GCA_009193565.1 Aspergillus coremiiformis
TTTTTAAAGTCTACAGTATAAGTTTAATATATTTTTAATATTTTCTCAATCAATTTAGAATGCTTATTAAATTATATAAATTTCTATATTATTTATAAAGTGTTTTTTCCATAGTTTGTTAGATTTACTAGATTCTTTTAATAAATCTTTTTAAAAAATTAAAATATATATTAGATAAAATTATTTAATTTTTATTAGACTAAATATTTATCTAAAAAGATTATTTTATTCTAACTATTAAATTTCAATCATTCTCGGGCAAAACGCAGGCGATTTTTTATAGTAATAGAATTTAATAAAATATATTTCTTTACCTTCTATTTTTGTATATTATATATATATAAAACCTATTTAATAATTAAGCGAGAGATCTTTAAACTAGTAGTTAAAATTAAAATAGTATAGTCTATTTTAGGCCTACGGTAAATTAATAAATAAATATAATATTTTTTTAATTTAACTTTGTAGGTCTTCTCTTTCTAGAGTATAATTTGAAGATATAATACTAAAAAAAAGTGTTTTTTTATTAAATAGATTATAGTATAACTAATCTTGAATTACTTAGCTAATTCAGTTAGAGATATCTAGCTTTCTAGGTCTGTAATAATTACAGTGTATATTTTACTAGAAAGTTTATTTTCAGATCTTTGATTTCTGCTAATTTTGGTTCTAAAAGACCCTATTTTAATAGTGTGATAGGTGATTAAAAAAATAAGGGTTTTTTAATATATCATATTTTTAGCGTGGTGTCAACAGACTAGTGGCCCCCGATGTAATTTAATAAATAATAAAATACTTTATTTTAGTTAGATAATTAATTACTATTAATATAAGATTAAATTTTATACTAAAAATCAGGTATATGATAAAGCTTATAGATATATTTTATTAAACTTATTTAAATACTGATACAAATTATAATATATTTTATTTTATTTTATAAAGAATAGTAATTTATTAATAAATATAATAATTATAGATCTATTAATTTATAGATCAATATATTCTAGATTAATAATATTTTTAGAATAAAGATTTATAAATCTTAGATTTTCTAGAGTAATTATTAATAGATTTACTATAACAGAGGTAGATTATTATAACGTTTAGGTTATTATAGTTAAATATATAAAAATAATCTTTATAAAATAGATACTTTTCTTAGGTTTTATATTTAAATAATATAATTTTAAAATATTTATTATTATCTTAATTTAAGATTTCTAGACTAAACTATATAATTTAGCTTTTTTTATATATTTCCCTTATCAGATTCTATATCTTAGATAATAATAATAGTTATTCTTTATTTATAAAATACATATAAGAATTAATTTATATATAGATAGAAATTAATATTTAAATAATATTAGTATTTTTTAAAATGTATAAAGATATTCTATATAAGACTTTTATGAATAATTTCTTATTTATTATTTTTAATATTATATTTTTTCTTTATTATTTTTAAGTGTAGATTAATATTCTTTATTATTTTATAAGAGATTTAATAATTAGCTAGGTAATAATAATAATAAATAAATAAATAAATTTCACATTTCTTTTCTTTGATATGGTTTAACTTTAATATTATAAATATTTCTTTCTTTCTTTAACGAAATTAACTAATCTTTTTATTAATAAATTAGATTTTATATTTAATTTCTTGGATTAGTATATAATCTTGAAATTAAAATAAAATAAAGATTTAGACTAGTAAACTTAGTAATAATTAAATATTTTAATAAATATAAAATATTTAAGATTATAATAATTAAATATAATTTTAATTAAAAACAAGACTTTTTCTAGTTCTAGATATTATTCTTTCAAATAGTAAATAATAATAAGTAACTTTTTATTATATATTTTATAATTATACTTGGTAATAAAATACTTTTTTTAAACAAAATAACAAAGTATAAATTACTATTCATATTATACTATAACAATACTCTAGTTAAAATATAATTAAAAATATTAGTTTTTAGAATTATATCTTTAGTTTGGTTAAATATTTTTAATATAGAAATTTCTATCTAAATCCTTTTTAGAATTTTTATAACTTACTAATAAATAATATTCTATCTAAATAATATATTTTTATAAATCAGGTAAATAAGCGAAGTTATAATCTTTACAAAATGATATATAAATTATTAATAAAAGTTTAAGAATTCTAGAAATACTTGTTTATTAATAATATAAATTAAAATAAATTATTCAATAATTATTTTAACTTTCTCTAAGTTTATTTAGATTCTGTCTTCCTTTATAATAAAATCTAGAAATTTAATTTTATATATTAAAAATTTATATTTTAATATTTCAATATCCAATCTAGCTTCGCGAAGTTGTTGTAAGGTTTTATATATATATTTAATATATTTAGATTAGATTTAGCTATAAATTAAAATATTATTTAAATAAATAATATAAAATAGATCTAGCTATTCTTTTAATATATTATTAATATATTATTAAAATATAACAAGAGTTTTAATATATTTAAATAGATTTAAAAAGTAATTATTTATTTTTAATTTTCTTTAATATAGAGATTATTAAAGACAGAGATACTATTAATCTTAAAAGAATATTTTATTTTTTTTAAATTATTTAATATTTCTTTAATTAAAAATAATAAATATTTATCTTTCACTATTATTCTATTCAGAGCTTAGTAATTTATATAAAAATATAAACTTTTTCTAAATTTAGTTATAAATACCACTAGGAATACAGTAAAAAAAAAACTTAATTATATAAACCTTTTTTTTAAATACTTAACAAACTATTCTCTCAGAGCTAGAGATTTATCTTAGAATATAATATATAATAAATTAAATAAAAATATCTGTTCTTTTACTAACTAGATACTATAATTATAAAAATAATAAGGAATAATTTCTTAGTTTTCTTAACAAAGAAAATATTAGTAAAATTATAGAACTTAAAGAATAATAATATTATAAAATTATCTAGTTTTAATAGATTACTCAGAATATAATTAATTATTTTAATAAAAATAATAAATAATTCATAATATTTCTTTTACTACATATAGAGCAAGCTCTTGGAAAAATTAAATCAATATTATAATTTAAAAGCTTATCTAGATATATAAATAGATTTTATAAATACACTTAGATGGAAATATTATTTATAGTTTATATTTCACTAAAATAAATAGATATATTATATTCTTTTTAATAAAAAGTATTATTAAATAGAAAGGTATAAATAACAAATTCTATATATAGATTATGTTGTTTTAGTTAAGTTAAGCTTAAAATAATAAAATAATAAACTAGTTAAGTTACTAAGAATAAACTACTTTTTTCTTAGTAATTCTAGACTTTTATAATTATAATAATATAGTATATAATTTAATTATTTTTATTTTTTTATCTATTAAATCCTGCTATCTTGATAGAATCTTTAATAAAAATAATTTTAAATTTTATTTTAAAGCTTATTCTTTATTTATAACTTTATATAAAGTAATATTAGAGTCTAGTAATATATAATTAAAACTTCTAGAGTTCTCGCTAGTTAATGTAGTTAGTAAAATTATTAAATTAATATAATTAATCTTTTTCTTTCTAAAACGTCTTCGGAAGATAGTAATAAATAAATATATTTTATATAAGATTATTATCTAACTATAGCTTAAATTAGACTTACTTTCTTTATTAATAAATAGGTTTCAGAAAATAAATAATAAAAAGTTAAGAATCTTTTTTATTAAAAGTTAGTAAATAATACGTTTTATATTTTAATAATTAAATTAGATCTGATATAGTATAGGATATATAAATAAAGATTAGACTTAATATAGTAATAGACAAGATAATTCTTTTAATTATAATAAAAATATTTTTCTTTTTGTTTCATAATTTCTTAGAATATAAATAAGATTCTTTATTAAAAGAATAGATCTATAGTATCAGGATTAACAAAGATATAAAGAATATTAAAAAAAGCTAGTATATTTAAGTTTTATTTTTTAATAGAAAATAAAATATTTCTATATCTCTAAATTTTATTTTTATATATAAAATACTAACTTTTAAGTTATTATAAAAAACAAGCAAGTTTTATATAATCTTTAGTTAAAAGATTATAGTAAAAGAATATAGCTTTTAATTCTTAGTTAATAACTTATTTTAATATAATAAATAAAATAGATTTAAATATTTCTTTTTCTAAGACTAGGTATTAAAACTTAGTAAAAAATATATTGAATTTCTCATTATTTTATTAAAGTTAGTAAAGACTATTTTTTATATTTTAAATATAATTCAGAGCTTTAACAACTTATTCAAAAATAACTAGAATTTTAGTATGGTTAAATAATTAATATAGTCTTTATTATAAATATAAAATAGAATGTAGATATAAAATACTCTTTTTCATTAATTAATAATATAGATTATATAGATCTATAAGATTTAAAAATAATTATAGTTCATAATTATTTTTCTTTTAATCTAAAAAATAAAATAGTATAAATTTTAATAATTATCTTTAAATTCATTTAAATTAAATAAACGCTTGGAGAGACTAATAAAGATAATAAATAAAAGAATAATTAGTATAAATCTTTTTACTAAAGTAACTATAAGTCTCTTAATAATAGATTTGAAGAATTAAATAAATATATTAATTATTAGTATAATAGCTAAAATAGCTTTTTTTTTAATTATAGCCTGAATATATATCTTTTTTTTAATAGCTTTTCTTAATATTCTAAGACTCTGTTTTAGACTGTTAGCTTGTATTATAAATAGATATTTTCTTTTTATAATAGTTTATTCTAAAGATATAGCTAGTGATTCTATTGTTAAAGTTTTATAATATTAATTTTAACAATTATTATATATTTATTAATATATTTATAGTAGTTAAACTACTCAGTTCTATATTTAAATATATAGAATAGAAAGTTACCTAGATTATTAAATAAAAATAATAATCAGAAAACAGTAAATATATTAATAATATATATTAATTTTATAAAAGGAAACTATATAATATTAAAGAATCAACTCAGAAATTAGAAAAACAAAGTTAATATATTTAAATTAATAACAGATAAAAATAAATAAAAATAATAAATAAAAATATAGCTTAAAAGGTTATATTCAGAATAAGAATCTGTAAGATATTTATATTATAGATAACAGACAGTGGCAGTAGACAGAACTAGTGATTCAGGCTGGCACTGTGACAATACTAGAAAAATAGGATTTTATATTATAATAGAAAATTATATATATTTAATTAATTTTATTTAGAACTAAATAGTTTTATAAAAATATATAATAATTTAATATTGAATTACTTTATAAGTTTAAGAATTAAAGAATTAGTTATATAAAGACTTTAGTAATTAGTAATAAAAGAATTTATTAGAAATTATTATAAAATATATAGAGTCTATTAGAATAATAAAAAAACTTATAAAAAATAAATAAAATTATTAAAGTTATTACTAATATCTATAAAGTTTTAGAAATAGATTAAAATAAATTTTATTATTAACTTTTTTATAAATAGTCTGAAATTCCTATAAAAAGTATTTAATAATATTGTAGTAATAATGAATTATTTTAGTAAAACAGCGTATTTTATTTTTATTTATAAAATAATCTTAAAGAAAGAACCTACTGAGATTTTTATTTATAAAATGTTCTAGATTTCTAGAATATCTGCAAAGATTATTATGAATTAAAAATTTATGTTTATAAAGAAATTCCAGTTAGATTTGATATTTTATTTATAAATATATTCTAGTCTAAGTATTTTATATTATTTTTAAATAAATGATTAAATAAAGTGTTTGAATAGTATACTAAAACAATATATTTATATATATTAATTATAACTAGAATAATTCATTATGACTGTTATTTTTTATAATGCTTATATATAATAACTTGTAATAGTTATTAATATAAAAGATTTCTTTTTATATATTAACTAGTTTCGACCTGTAAGTAATTATATTAGATATTTATAAAAAAAAAGATTTTATAAAGAATTATTTATAAAAAGTAAAAAATATCTATAAATAAATTAAGAATAATCTAAAATAAATATACAAGGACTATGAAAAATACTATAATTAAAAATGGAAAGTAATAATCTTTATAATTAACTAGTAAATATAATTAACAATAAGAAATTTATTATAAAAGAGATCTAATAAAAAGCAATATTAAAGAAATATAAAACCGTTTTGTATAATAGAATAAATTAGAATCTAGATCTACCGGCTAGAGTTATTAATAAAGTTATAAATATAAATTTATAAGAGTAACTCTTTATAAAAATAGATAAAGAGAATTGTGAGTATTACTCTAAGAAAATGATAAATTTAGGGTCGTGCTAAAAGGACCTCCTAAAACGCTATTTGGACTTTTTACTAAATCTAATATAGTTAGTAAAGCTATTTAGATCTCCCTATCTAGTACTAGATCTAAATAGAAAGTAATAAGGAGTTAAAACAGTAGAATTAATAATTTTATATATATATTGATTTATATATAAAAAAATAAAGTAACAGAAATGAAAAAGTGCTATATTTGATACAGTATTTAAATAATTAAAATAATTAATTTCTATATTAAAAAAAGTATTCTACTAGTCTAAAGTAATAATATTAGAGCTGGAGACTCTAGAGATCTTAAAGACCT
Organism: Aspergillus coremiiformis; assembly: GCA_009193565.1. NCBI lineage: Eukaryota > Fungi > Ascomycota > Eurotiomycetes > Eurotiales > Aspergillaceae > Aspergillus > Aspergillus coremiiformis. The sequence goes on from ML739389.1 coordinate 6,702, forward strand.
GACTATTATATTACTAAAGATCTTACTTAGTTTATTTAAATCCTAAGAGTTTCTAATTTCTAGTACCACTTGGCCTTCCTTGTATATATATAGAGTATAATACTTTATTATTCTAATCTAAGATCTCTAATTTATTAAAATTAATACTAAAATAGCTATCCAGCTAATTAGCAAAATTATTTATTTTGAAAGATATAAATATACAATACTTTAAATATTTTTAATATAGAAATCATAATAGATATAAAAAGAATTATTCTTTACTATATTTTTAATAATTCTAATAGGATTTTACTAGTGTAATGTCTTAGATATTAGAATTCTACTTTCCTGTTTAGGCCTAGCACCGGGTGTTAATTGTATCTGATTAATAAACAGTCTAAATAGCTTTACAGAAGCTTCTTTTAACACGACCCTAAATTTATAATATAAAGATAGCTAGATAAAATATTTAATTAAATAAAAAGATTATTTATAAAAAAGAAAAGTATATGGAAACTTATTATAAATTTATATTATCTATAGCTTTATAAGAAATTTATTTATAGAAATAATTAAAATATAGAATTACTTTTAGTATATTATTTTTAATTAGTCTAAATCTATAATATATTAATTCTAGATAACTAAGCAGAACTTAGTTAAAAAATAATACTTTTATTATAAAACTACTAATATTTATTTATAAAAAACTATCTTTACTACTTAAATAAATAGTTCTAGTATCTATAAAATAGATAGTTATTATACTTTTATTTAAATTTATCTAAAATATAGTTAATAAATATTAATAAAATATTCAGATTATAATATACTATATATTTTATATTATAAAAAAAGTATATATATATTCAAGATATAAGAATTATTTTATCAAACTAGATTTATATATATGATTTCTGCCCTGATATTCAGCCATCTACCCACTGAGCTAAAAGGTTAACAAAATAACTTGATGATATTAAGTTGTTCACATAGATAGTATATATACCAGCGATCCTATACTAATTATGCTTGTATCTTATATACCTAGTATACTCAGGATCACATCCTTCCCTACTTAGAACAAGCTCGACCCTGAGCTTAGATAAGCATGTAGTGAAGGTAGAACAGACTAATTAGTAAGCTTATAGCTTAACAGTGTTAGAATTTAGATTAATAATACTAGAACCCTAGAATAACAAAACCCTTGATAGTGATAAAGCTAGTACTATTTCTTTATATTTCTCAAGCACTATTAAGCTTTTTAGAAATATTCTTTATTACTGTTAAGCTTTAACACTAAGTAAAAATCAGCTATAGTGAAAATATGATTAGTAAAGAATATTAAAATATTATATTTTTTTTTAATAGTAAAAAGAATTAATAAAAAATTAAAAAAAATATATTTAATAAAGATTATCAATGAATAAATATATTTATATTTTTTAAAAATTTTTTATAAATTTTATTTATATAAAATTAATAAAAATCAATAATATCAATAAATTTTTTATGTTAAACTTACTAATAATATAATTTTATAAAAAGTTCTATTACTATTAAGCTTTGTTAAGAGATTTTCTACTATTACTAATCTTTACTTAATTTAGACTAGTATAAAAGCTTAGTAATAATAAAGAATCTTAATAAAAAGTTCTAGCACTACTAATCTAAATCCTAACACCACTGAGCTATGTCCCTCTAATTAGTATATATAGGGACCCCCAAAGGCCCTTAGTCAGCAATCACAGAGGCCTGCTAACTAAGCTTTATATAGATTTTAATCAGAGATATCAGGATTTATATATTTTTAGGGCTTAGGGCCAGCCCCTATCACATAATCACAACATCACGTGACCCACATATATATTATTCAATTCTTAAAGAATGGCCTCTCTAAGAATCAAACCTAGGCCTAGACACCTAAGTTCTAACTAATCATCAAATCAGATATAATTTCTACCCTAATATTTAGCTATCTACCCGCTGAGCTAAAAGATCAATAAAATAACTTGATGATATCAAGTTATTCACATAGATAGTATATATACCAGCGATCCCATACCAATTACGCTTGCATCTCACGTACCCGGTACACTCAGGATCACATATATCTAGTTAAGCTAGATAATTTTATTTATAAAAATAAATAGATTATAGGACTAGCTTGTTAATATGATTTTCTTTATAAAAAAATAAGAATTATATGTTTATTTAAGATAAAATATTGAATAATATTATAAACTCTTTATATAAATAAAATTTAAACAATATATTTATTAAGAACTTATAAAACTAGATATAAGCCTAGTTTTATATTTTTATAGAGTTTTATTATATAAAGTAATTATATATTATTTTTAAAATCTTTTAAATTCCAAAGAGCAAATTATATATTATAGAACTCTAAGTTACTAGAATTATAATTATATTATTAAATAATATTTATTTTCTAGCTATTTATATACAATAGAAAGAAAAAGGTAAAGAGAAATATTATATTATATTAGAAATTCTAGGTAGAATAATTTACAAGAGAATAGAGAGTAATATAATAGTAAAGAAAACAGTAATTAATCTAATAATAATAATAATATATACAGAGATAACTAATAGATAATAAATAGTAATAATAAATAAATAAAAAGTAATAATATATTTTTATAAAAAGAATTAGTTATAAATATATCAACAAGTTAAACACTAGTTATAATAATATAAAAGAAAGGTTTATTATAATAATAATCTAATATATTAAGTATAAGTTTTATATATATAAATAGAATATTAAATATAAGCCTTATATATACAAATAAAATGCTAAGTATAGGCCTTGCACGTAGAAACTAAATATTATGAAAATAGTTATAAAAAGTAAGAAAGAAAAGATTATTTCTAAAAGAAAGAATTACTTATTCTTAAAAAGAATAATAAAGAAAAGATAGAAATTCTTCCTAAGTTAGATAACTCTAAATCGAATTTTTTTTTCTTACTCGCGATAGATATTTATATAATATAATATTATATATAAAAGAGAAAAGATCACTTATCTTAAAAAAAAAAAAAAGAAGAAGAGAGAGAATATTTTCTCTTTTAAAAAAAAAAGGAACTTTTTCTATTTATAATAAATATTATATAATATTATAATACTTATAAAGAGAGAATCACTTATTTTTAATATTTTTTAAGACAGAAAAAAAAATGTTTTTTTCAAAAAAAGAAAGGAATATCTCCTTGTTTATAATAAATATTATATGATATTATAATATTTATAAAGAAGGGAAGGACTTATCTTTAATTTTTTTTTAAAGAGGAGAAGGTATCTTTTTTTATTTATAATAGATATTTATATAATCTTATAATATTTATAAAAAGAAAACTTACTTATCTCTAAACCTTTTTTATAGGGACAAATTATCTTTTTTTTTAATAAGAAAGAACTCTTTTTTCCTACCTGTAACAGAGATTTATATAATAGAATAATATTTATAAAAAAAGAAGTCACTTATCTTGAAAAGTGTTTGAAAAAAAAAGAAATATTTTTTTTAAACAAATTCTAACTAGCGCGTGTAAGGTACTTTAGAAAAAGTTAAATTAATAAATATTCTTATAAATAAAGTAAATATATATAAAAGAAAAATAATAAGATTATTATAAAGACTAGGAATAATATCTACAACAATATATTAAAAAAAATATTAATAAAAATTAAAAAACGAAATTTATAAGAAATACTAAAAAGAAGATTTATAAAAATATACTAGAAAAAATATTAATATAAATTAAAATGAAATTTACAAAAAATACTAGAAATACTATCTGTAAGAATATATTAAAAATAGTATTTATAGAAGAAATTTAAAAGAAAAAGCTAAATAAGCTACTTGTATAGAGTTTGTAAAAATAAAATATTTATAGGAAAAAAAGTAAAGTATTATTAGGAAAAATTAATAAGATATAAAGAATTGATAAAAATAAAATATTTATAAAAAAAAAAAACTAGTTAAACAAAGGTTACGATATTTATAAAAAGAATTATAAAAGAAAGTATTTATACAAAAGACTTTTTAATTTACTATCTATCTAGATTAGTAGAGTATTAAAGAAAGAAGAATTAGATTTAAAAAAAATCTATTTTATAGATTTAAAAAAAATGAAATATTATAAATATTATAAAATGGATTTTTATTAAATTAGAACTAGCGTATTTTTTTAATAGTTAGTTTTATTATTATATGTAAATTATAATTAAATCTAGATTAGCTTATCTTTATAGAGACCAAAATTTATTACTTTAGCTTAATTTCTTTCTAAATTACAACTAGGTTTAAACATAGTAATAATACAATTTATATTAGTAATAATAAAATAATACAATCTTTTTATTTTCAAAGAATCTTTATAAGAAAATAAAAAAACAGACCTTATAAAGAGAAAAAGAATAATTAGCTTTTAAATAATTATATAAAAAATAAACAAAATATAAGTAATCTTTTTTATCATAGATTCCCATGAAGGATTTACTAGGGTAAATTTTATAAATATTTATAAAAGTAATTATTATAAAAAAGAAATATTATTAGAGAGAAAGAATCTAAATAATAGTTTACAAAGAAAAGAACATAACTTTTTCTTTATAAACGCTAAGCTTTAGGGACCAAGGTCTCTAGAAAAAGAAAATAATTATAAAAATATTTAACTCTTAATAAATAATATCTAAAACTTAAGATCTTAGTAATAACTTCTTCTAGAATTAAAAGATCTATCTTTGTGAATATATTATCTTGATCTAGTTATACTATCATAATCACCAAGCTCTCCCTTATATATATAAACCTTTTTAAAAGTTAAAAAATACTCTAAAAATAGTTAATAGACCTTAGTAATAGTAGATCTAAAAATAATTAAAATATATAAAATTAAACTAATTTTTTCTTAATATTAATAAATAAATTTAATAAGTATTTCATTATTATTTTAATTATTCTAATTAACTAGAAAGCTTATTAGAAATAAGATTTATAGTATTTTCTAATTAACTAAATAAAATTTATAAATAGTTTTTTTAATATAATTAATCTAAGTAATCTAACGCTTTTAATTCAGCCTGTTTCTAAGTACTAGATTCAAGAAACTAAATAAATATATTAATTATTAAGATAATAATTATCTACCTATATTCTTTTTGAATAATCTTTTTTAATATTTCAAAGCTCTATTTCAAGCTATTCATCTTTATCAAAAATAGATAGTTTCTTTTTATAATATTTTATTTTAAAATATAGCTAATAATTCTATTTTCAAAGCTTTGTAATATTAATTTTGATAGTTACTATATATCTATTAGTATATTTATAGTAGTGAAACTATTTAGTTTTATATTTAAATATATAAGATAAAAATCTATCTAGATATTAAATAAAAACAGTAATCAAGGTTCAAGATATAATAAATATATTAATAATATATATCAACTTTATAAAGAGAAGCTATATAATATTAAAATATAAAATCAGATAATAGAGAAATAAAGTTAATATATTTAAATAAATAGTAAATAAGAATACATATAACTAATAAATAAAAATATAGTTTAAAGAGCTAGAATTAAAATTAGAATCTATTAAATATAATTATTATAGATAATAGATAGTAATAAAATATAGATAATATAGATAATATAGATCTTAATATCTTAAAAAAAGGATTCTGAGAAAGGTTTCTCTAGAATCTTCCATATATATCAATTAGATAGTCTGATTGAATAGAACTAGCAATCTTAGGCTGGCACTATAACAATAGGAAGGGATTTGTTTCTAACTACTCTGTACCAGTTAAATAAAAGCCTGATTTCTAACTAGAATTTATCTAGTTAGTTAAAATCAACATCATACATACTAATCTAAATTTATTTAAAAAAAAATAATAGAATATAGTAAAAGAAATTAGATAGAATCGTATTTTCTTATCTAGAGTAGACAAATTTACTTAAGTTAATAACTTAATATAAATATTTTATCAATATTATTAATTTTGATTCATTTTATATAGATACAAAATTATACATAAATTAAAATATATATATATATAATTCTTTCATCATTTTTATACATTCGATTGTATTATTTTTTATTAATAATAATATTCAATATTCTTTACTAAGTAATTTTTTACTATTGTTAATCTTATATAATTTAGACTAGTATTAAAGGGTAGTAATAATAGAGAATTTCTTTGAAAAGTTCAGCAGTGATTGAGAGATATATAGAAATCATACTAGCTCTACCACCACCGAGGGTTTTGCCGTTCCGGGGTTCTACCACTGCTGACCTAAATCCTACCACCACTGAGCTGTAAAAGCCCCCTTCAGATAGATTTCTCTATTCTAAAGTTCTGTCACCGCACACCAAAATCCTACCACCACTGAGCTGTAAGCCCCACCATTGACCGTGCGAAATCCATCCTTTTACCTGACTAATTTAAGTTCCTGTCATAAGACTTGCAGGTTGGAGAAAACAGTTGGCATCTGCGGCTGTTTGTTCTTGCCTGGCTCCATCGCAGCTGGACAATAATATTCCAAGCCATCTTGCCATAGTATGTTTTTAAGTCTTCAATACATCATACAACCCGCCTGATTCTCCCAAAACCTGGGCCCAATTGCTGACTTTTGCCATTTCTCCGTTCTAGTTCACCCTATATTGAAATCAGCCGACCTCGATCCCTACTTAGTGATTTGGGATGATTTCTTCTCACATCAATCGAAATCCGAGGCCTTAAAAGACAACAAAAACGAAAATGGCAACTTTTAGCACTCCTTCCAAACGGTCGTTCCTAACCCTGCCGTTTCTTTTCCCGCCTTCGTGCGAGTCTGTCACGTTGCAAGCCCGCCGGCATCAGTGCTCTTACAGACGGGCGAAGCAACGCCTACGTGTCAGACCGGATGCTTCATTTGGTGCCTCGTCGACCCATTCTCATGAGCAGATCATTCACAACCCACCTTCTAGCGCCCCCCCGGTACACCATACTCCGACCAAATTTCTCCCTCCTGACGATATCCGGAGAACCCTCCGTGGTGCTTCCGTGGACCATGGTAATTCCGCACAGCTTCCTTCTGTATTCAAAACATCCGCGGAGAAGAGATATCATTTGAATCCTTCCGACATAGAGGAGATCCGCAAACTGCGATTGAGTGACCCGATGAGTTGGAGTCGCTGGAAATTGGCCAAACGGTTTGACTGCTCCCCCATGTTCATTGCCATGGTATGTGAAGCCGCTCCTCAAAAGAAAGAAATACAAAAACAGGTCTTGGAGGCGGTACAATCAAGATGGGGTGCGAAACGTCGTATGGCTAGAGAAGACCGACTACTACGGAAAGAGTCCTGGGGAAGGGATGAGTGATGTGGGCCGGACTTCTCTCTTTGTCTTACCGCCCGTTATCTTGTGTTGAAAGGTAGATGAGGTGAGGTTTGCTGTATCTCACGCGTATGGGAAGCCCCTGGCTGTTGTACTCGAAACATCCTGTATTCTAGCTCTATAGCGTTATTATATTTGGCCGTAACCAGGCAAGGTGCATGATACGACCTCATCTGGGTCCAATAAGGCTGTGTTGAAGCCTTGAAGGTAGGAAGGTATTCGTGTCGCTTACCTGCGGCAAGCAGAGGTCCACAAGATAAAATTTACCTTCCAAGTTGTTAGGTAAACTCCCAACTAGCAAATCGTGCCACTTCCATTTCCTTCTGCACCCACTTAAATGCCCCGCCTCCTCCACGGTATTGCATTGTCACTGAAGGAATGTAACCTCTGTTTATCTTGCTTAGTTTCCATCACGGGAAATTCAACACCACACTTCACCTTCCTCAGGACATCTTCTTTCTCCAGTCACCACTCATTTCTCGGATATATCGGCAATCCAAGATGGTACCACAACTTGAACCCTTTTTCCAACAGTAAGTCCTTCATGGTGAAGCATGCGTGGTCTTTAGCCCTTTCTTTCCCTCTATCCCCCCCTAACACCTTCATTTTTTTGTTTTTTTAATTACTCGCCCTCTTATTCCTGACTAGAGAATGGACACATCTTAAATACCTTATTTTTCTAGGGTTGATGGCCTTTCCGATTCCTTCGTTGAACGTAAGTTTCATATGACTTCGTTGGCCATGAAACACGCTGACAGACCCTAAGGTTTACGAAGGGCTGTGGCAATCCCTTCTGTTTCTGCGCAGGATGAGAACAGGAAGGATGTTTTCAGGGTACGTAACCCTTTATTACTCCTTGTGGCTAAAAATTGACTCTGAATGCTCTTATAAAGATGGCACAGTTTCTTGCGTCGGAGCTGGAAGCTCTTGGTGCTGAGGTTCATCAAAGGCCATTGGGTAAACAGCCTGGAAAGGAACATCTTGACCTACCACCGGTTGTCATTGCTCGGTATGGCAATGATAAAAACAAGCGAACCATCTTGGTTTACGGCCATTATGATGTGCAACCAGCATTGATGGAAGATGGATGGGCCACTGAGCCTTTTGAACTGACCGTCGATGACCAAGGAAGGATGTACGGCCGTGGAAGTACGGACGACAAAGGCCCTGTTCTTGGGTGGTTGAATGTGATCGAGGCTCACAGAAAAGCCGGTCTTGAATTGCCAGTTAACCTTCTTTGCTGCTTTGAGGGCATGGAGGAGTATGGCTCTGAAGGACTGGAGGAGTTCATTCAAGCTGAAAGCAAACTTTTTTTTAAGGATGCAGATGCAGTTTGCATCTCTGATAATTACTGGCTTGGGACCGAGAAGCCCTGCTTAACATACGGCCTGCGAGGCTGCAACTATTACTCTATCAGTGTCACAGGGCCCGCTCAGGATTTACATAGCGGAGTTTTCGGTGGCTCTGCACATGAACCCATGACAGATCTAGTCCACTTGATGTCTAAACTTGTTGATACTCATGGCAATATCTTGATCCCCGGCATTATGGACCTTGTTGAGCCGTTGACAGAAGAGGAAAAAGCCCTCTATCCGAATATCAGCTACACGATGGACGACCTTTATCAATCACTGGGAAGCAAGACTGGCATTCACCCCACGAAAGAAAGAACACTCATGGCTAGGTGGAGATATCCATCCCTATCCCTCCATGGCATTGAAGGGGCATATTCGGCCCCTGGTGCCAAAACGGTCATACCAGCAAAGGTTATTGGCAAATTCTCGATTCGAACTGTTCCCAACATGGAGAGCAAGGATGTGAATCAACTCGTTTTTGATTACATCAAGGCAGAGTTTGCAAAGTTAAATAGCAAGAACACCTTGAATGTATGGCTGCAGCATGATGGGAAATGGTGGGTTGCCAGCCCAAAACACTGGAACTTCTCTGCTGCAAGCAAAGCAGTGAGGCAGGTTTTTGGGGTTGAGCCAGATATGACACGCGAAGGCGGCAGGTATGTCTCTCCGCAAGCACTTATTGCTACATTATCTTAGCAAAACTAATGGGAGCATAGCATTCCCGTCACACTCAGTTTTGAACAAGCGACAGGCAAGAATGTTTTGCTCTTGCCGATGGGCAGCTCAACTGACGCTGCCCATTCCATCAACGAGAAGCTTGACAGGAGAAACTACATTGAAGGCGTAAAATTACTCGGAGCCTACCTCCATTACGTTGCAGAAGAGCCCATGGTGTAGTTATCAATCAGCAGCTGCTCCTTTGTAAAAGGTTTAGTTAAGGGAGCGGTTACACCATCAATATATCAATGTCCTTGCTGGAAGGCAGTGGGTTGTAGATACTACAATAACAGTGCAAACGTAATTACCGCGCGAGGTAGTATTATCTAAACAAGAGATATAATAGCTAGAAAATATTGACAATACTCTGAATAAATAATTTATTATATTAAAATAATACAATATCTCTTTAGTGTATATATTTTAATAAAACATACGGATTCTTTTTGTATAATTGTAAGATATATTATATTTTAGAAGCTTGCTAGATTTATTAACTAACTTTTATTTTTAACAATCCAGGAAATGTTTAATAGATTGAAATACTAATAGGGTCATGTTAAAAAGAACCTCTGGTAAAACTATTTAGATTATCTATTAAACTAGATATGGTTAGAGTGGGTAAACCTACCTAACCTTAACCTAACCTACCCTACCCATGACTGGACTGAATAGGGTTAGAAATTAGAATAGCTATTTCTTTTCTGATCTAGATTTACTAGTTAGTTAAGTTTAATATCTAGATATTTTATAAAGCACTACTCTAATTTATTTAGGAAGATAATCTAATCTAGTAGAAAAATATATAATTTTTAACTAAGTAGCATTGTCAAAGGGTGAATTTAGGTAATAGAGAAGCAGAGCTAATATATTCAGACAGATAATAGATAAAAATAAATATAAATAATAAATAAAAATATAACTTAAAAAATTATAATTAGAGTTAGAATCTATTAATTATTTATATTATAAATAATAAATAAAACTAATAATTCAGATTAATATTATAATATTTCTTTTTATAACTAAGCTCTATTAAGACTAGATCTAGACTTATTAAAATATTAATAATAAAAATTAATAATATTTTTAATTATCTATTTTTTAAGCTTATTTATTTTAATTAATAATATTAAGTCTAAGTTCTATCTAGATAAGAAATTATTAATAATATAATAAATTAAACTAATATATAATATAAAATAAATTTTTATATTAATAAATAAATCTAGATAATAAATATATAAACTAATAATTTTAAAAATTTAGAAAGATTCTAGAGATTTTTAATCTAGTTTTTTCTAGAAATAATCAAATTTTTATATTCTAAATATTGAGTTATATTTCTTAGTTTGTTATATAGATTTAGATAAAATATTAATATTAATTAAGTTATTTTTTATATTAAGTTTAAGTAAAGATTATTTTAGTATACCTAAACTTAGTAATATTTTATATTTTTTATATAAAGAATTTAGTATTCTAGATAATATATTAATTATCAGAGAATAGGATTATCTATTCTCCGGTAGACTAATCTAATCAGAAAGATCAAACCCAGTTAATTCTTCTGATATCACCACCTTTTTACCTGCTAAGAAATTTCAGGGACTGATATTCACTGATTTCATTATTTAGCCCCTATTCACTGTTTCAGCCCCTGCGCAGGCCCCCTTGCTTAGGGCAGTCAGACCCCTAGGCAATGTTTATAAATATAGCCTTGATTTCTTATTTTCTGATTCTTTTAATCATCATCATGCAAATTATTTATTCCCTTTCTGATTAATTCATTCACTTGATTTCTTGATTACCTGACCTGACCCCTTTTTATGATTGATTTTATTCACTGTTTCCCCTGTTGATGATTATTTTCTTTCTAGGTATTTTCATATTTTGATATTTCCTATTTAGGCTTAGTTGCTTTAATATTAATTAATAAATAATACTAAGTTAAATTTCATTTAAAAATAACAATTATAATTAACTAGAAATCAAAATATTTAAATAATTTCAAATTAAATTAAATTTAGAATAAATTTAACTAGAAATAAATAATTACTCTAGTTATTTTATAAATATAATATATAAATATATAAATACTATTTTAAAAAGATATTAATAATTTTAGTTTAATTATTAGTTTCAA
>ML739390.1:0-18268 GCA_009193565.1 Aspergillus coremiiformis
TGCGACATTCAAATATTTGAGAATTGAATTGATTGGGCAAACTAGGGCAAACACGGGTGATAGTGCGAGAATCCCTAATGCAGATCCCAGATCAACACAGAATAAGGCCTACAATTATAAAGTAGAAGCTGGATGTACTCCGTAAGCACTGTTCAATTTGTGGTTATACTACTAGATACGGAGTACTGTTTTAGAAATGCAATGCAAATACGGAGTACTCCGTACATAGATACCTAGAAGAAAGAAAGTCTGAGAAAAAGAAATGCCAGAATATTTGAGTGATTGTTGTGTTGTCTGTGTAGCCAAACCCCAGCTTCTGCTGCATGACATGTATAATAAACAGGCTGGTAGGTATTGTGACCAATGGATCTTGGCTTGGAGTCCCAGATCATAATATATTCCGTGCAATTTATGGAGTACTCGGTAGATAATAATAGTAGATACAACGGAGTACTCCGTATCTACTCCGTACTCCGTAGATACCTGAATTTTATGGAGAATCTCACCACGTGAATGTGGATGATATGAAGTACACCTCTGTTGATTGAACAAATCATGACTGGATCTGCTAAAATCACTGTTCAAGAGAATTCCATGGATCGGGAAAGGGGAAAACACTGAGTAGATTAACTCCACTCCCATGCATCTTAGTCTCCCTGCTAGTACTAAATAAGTGGATTATATTAGTATCATTTATCGGTCACTGGTTTGGGATGAGCAGTTTCTGCTTGGCAGGGTCGTTCCAAAGGTAATAAATATTACAAGTTATCTAGTATCTAGTACTCCGTAGTGTGGCGCAGCTAGAGTCGATCTATGTATTACTATATATATCCTTCTTCGATTCAGTGAATTTGGGACTGATTGAAGTAGAGTCATCATTGCCTTTGTTACCATGATTCTCTTTCTTTGGTTTGCTTTTTCTGTCTGGGTGATAAAGGAATTGACGGGCCAGTGTTAATAAAAATCCATGGCTGGGTCTTTTCCAGAGTAGTACGTACGTACGTATGTATGTACACTGTACATCAATACTTGGAGAAAGGCTGGTAATGTGGTCACGGTATTCTTCTAAGACGCCAATCCACCGTGTGGGGCTTCATTGGGTCAGATTTCTGATTACTTGACTCCACGAAAGAGAGATGGGAAAGTGAGTGAGATGGACATCGGACAACCATCTGATCTAGTCTGAGTACTCCGTATTCTCATCATGATGGCCATGGATCTTGCCATGTCCACTTTGTTGGAGGAAGTTTTACCCTCTCCATTGTTTTTGTTACCGGGCCCTTGTTCTTTGATTTGAACCTTTTTTTTTTCTTTCTTTCTTTCTTTCTTTCTTTCTTTTCTTTTCTTTCTTTTCTTCTTATTAATATGGATTTTTCTTTTGATTACAACGATCGTTAGTTTCCTCATTGCCATTGGGTTCCCCCCCACTCGTATCTAGGAGCCTGATCCATCAACTCTTACTAGTATCTCCATCAGGAGTTTTCAGCTCCTCACCAGCCACGGTTCCCCTTGACGCAAGTGGCTTTGCCGAACTTCAGTCCGTTTTCGCTCTTCAATTCTTGATTTAGTTCGGCCTTTTCCCCCCTTCACCGTCGTCCGATCCTTTTAATTTATTTTTATTTTTATTTTTATTTTTTTTTTTATTTTTTACCTCCCTCACGGGTGTTTTGTTACTCTCTGCCAGCCGCGGGCAATCATTGTCAGGTAAGGGTAACGGTTACAACTTCTTCCAACTTGAAAGTACATACTAGTACGTACAGTACGTACACCTCCCACTCTTTGCTGATTCCCACGGTTCATAATTCTGTCATTCATTCTGTAACTGAGCTCTCGGACCTAACCGTGGGTTCAGCCACTCCCCGCTGCGGAGAACTCGAAGGCAACCTTCGATTCCATTCAACTTTCTCCCCCCGAGCGCCAACTCAACTTCGAAGTTCGGACACTGACGAATCCTTTCCTTGTCCAACATCCACCTCTCTCCTATACTTAATCTTTTTTTTTTGGTCTCCTATTCCTTCTCATTCTTACACATAATTCGATGTTTCAAATTGTTACTGCCACTGGTTCTTCACATTCCTGCGTGAGCTTATAAGAAACGGAGAAATTCCATATCAGAAGATCTGACGACTCTCCACTTTGTTTTGGTTGGGGATTTATAATCGGTGATTCTTCACCCTGGGGCTCGGTCAATTGGTCCCGCCAACCAGATAGCCATGGCATTGCAGGAATTAAAAAGTGAAAAGACAGAATTGAAGGAGGCGGGGGCCATTGAGGTTGCTGAACAGGCTCCTCAAGACCCCCAGGCCGTCGCGGCTGTGGAGAGAGTGCTAGTGGATGAAACCAGGAAAGCTGGTTTTCCGGCTCATCAATTTGACCCCAATGCGACTCCCGAAGAAAAAGCTGCGGCAGCAGCAGCAGTAGGTTTTTCGCCATATTTGTCCTTTTCAATCTGTCCGCTGACGAACGATCCCTCCTGTAGCAACTACCTCCGGGTCTCAAACATGAGAAAAAGCCACAAGGTCTGGCGGTTACCACCGACAAGGTAAGTGGCGGTATTTGTTCTGCTCTGCGAAGGGAACTTGTGTCTAATCTACTATCGGTTTCTAGGATGATGGCACCCCGGGTCATTATGATCTTCCCGCTCCGAAATCCGCAAACGCCCTCATAGCCGAAGAGAAGAACGAAGCTGCTCGAGGAGCGGAAGGGGAAAACGGTATGACCGAAGATCTGCGATGGGCGCGAGATAGGACCGGCTGGGCTCCTCGGTTTCATGAGGAGCCGACGGAGGAAGAGAAGGCAGAGGGGACCCTGTTGGACCACCAGGACTTTTTGGAAGGAAGCTTAGATGACAAGTTTTTCGGCGGTAAGTAGAACCTGGTGCAGATGTTGCCATAGGCACTGACCCGTTCTAGACTGGTATCACAATGCCGGTATCATCGTTTTTGCTTGCTTATCCTCTTGGATCATCGCTGTTCTGGGCGGGGGTTTAGGCTGGATTTTCATCCTAATGGCGGCTTGTAGCACATACTACCGGACATCGATTCGTCGAGTTAGGCGAAACTTTCGAGACGACATCAATCGTGAGATGGCTAAGCAGCGTCTAGAGACTGATACCGAAAGCTTGGAATGGATCAACAGCTTTTTGGTCAAATTTTGGCCCATCTATGCGCCTGTTTTATGTGATACGATAATCAACTCAGTCGACCAGGTCCTGAGCACTTCGACACCTGCAATGCTAGACAGTCTCCGACTGAAAACATTCATCCTCGGCTCCAAGCCTCCGCGATTGGAACACGTGAAAACTTATCCCAAGACGGAGGTCGACACAGTGATCATGGATTGGAAGTTCAGTTTCACGCCCAATGACACCATGGATCTGACGGCTCGTCAGTTGAAGAATAAGATCAACCCCAAGGTTGTTCTGGAAGTTAGATTGGGCAAGGGTGTTGTCAGCAAAGGCCTGGATGTGATTGTCGAGGATATGGCTTGCAGCGGCTTGATGAGAGTGAAGGTGAAGCTTCAAGTTCCCTTCCCCCACATAGAGCGGGTCGACGTCTGTTTCTTGGAGCGCCCTGAGATTGATTACGTTTGTAAACCCCTGGGTGGTGATACCCTGGGATTCGATATCAACTTTATCCCTGGCCTGGAAACCTTCATCAAGGAACAAATCCACAATAACCTCGGCCCCATGATGTATAATCCGAATGTCTTCCCAGTCGAGATTGCGAAAATGTTGGCGGGAAATCCAGTGGATCAAGCAATCGGTGTCGTTGCTGTTACGCTCCATGGCGCTCATCAGTTGAAGAACCCAGACGCCTTCTCCGGTACTCCTGATCCCTATGCAACCGTCTCTTTGAACAGCCGCACGGAGCTTGGGCGCACAAAGACCATCCATGACACGGATAGCCCAAGATGGAATGAAACGATTTACGTTATCATCACATCGTTTTCAGATACCCTGACCATCCAACCATACGACTGGAACGAGTTCCGAAAAGATAAGGAACTGGGTACCGCAACTTTCCCCTTGGACCGGCTTGAAGAGCAGCCCGAGCATGAGAGTATCTACTTGGAAGTCATGGCCAGTGGCCGGTCCCGGGGTTCTATCCATGCCGACATCCGATTCTTCCCCGCCTTGGAAGGAAGAAAGCTTGAGAACGGTGAAGTGGAGCAGGCCCCCGAATTGAATACTGGTATCGCGCGCTTCACAGTCGAACAAGCCAAGGATTTGGATAGTACAAAGAGTCTCGTAGGCCTGCTAAACCCCTACGGTGTTCTCATTTTGAACGGAAAAGAGATCCATATCACGAAGAAACTGAAGCGCACGAACAACCCTATTTTCCAGAATGCTTCCAAGGAGTTTTTGGTCACTGACAGGAAAAATGCTCGGCTTGGCTTGGTCATCAAGGATGACCGTGACCTTGCCAGGGACCCAATCTTGGGTACATACCAGATCAAGTTCAACGATTTACTCAAAATGATGGAGAGAGGTCAGGATTGGTTCCAACTTCACAGTGCCAAGACTGGACGTGCCAAACTCACTTTGCAGTGGAAACCCGTTGCCGTGGGTGGCATCTCTGGCAGTGCTGGCTACGTTGATCCAATTGGCGTTATGCGCTTCCACTTCAAGAGCGCGACTGATCTCCGAAACTTGGAAACGATGGGCAAGTCTGACCCGTATGCTCGTGTGCTGCTCTCTGGCTACATGCAGGCTCGGACAGTAACGTTCAGAAACAACCTCAACCCTGAATGGGATGAGGTGGTTTACGTTCCGATCCATAGCGTTCGCGAGAAGCTGACCCTGGAAGTTATGGATGAGGAATCTATGAACGCCGACCGTTCAATGGGGTCAGTCGAAATTAATGCCGCAGACTACGTTCGTGAGAACGAGAACGGAGAGTACTTAACCGACGATGAGAAGCAGCATATCTCTAGCGGTCTTCGCATCAGTCAAGGTCGAGTAAAGGGAGCGCTCAATTACACCGTCGCATTTTATCCCAGTGTGCCCGTTGTCAACCCCGACGATGAGGTCGAAGAGGATGACCTGACAGAGGGTATTAATGGTGACGAGGAGGGAAGCGATCAGAGCCGGAAGAGCGCTGATTCCAAACGCAAGATCTCGCATACAAAGTCAGCCAGCACAGACTCCAAAGCTTCTTCTTCCCAAAAGTCTGCCGTAGTAAATGGCACGAATGGCTCAGCGGACTCTAAGACTAGCCTCGATTCATCTAGGCCCGCTACTGCCAAAGACTCTGAAACGATGTCTGTCAAGTCTATCAAAGAGGTGCCCAAAACTTACATTGCTGCCGAAGATCTTTCTCATTATGGTAATTTCTTGACCTTTCGCTTTTTCCACTTGTCGTTCTAGCTCGGTATTTGTGGCTAATATGTCCTGCAGAGTCTGGTTTCTTGGTGTTCAAGTTCCACGAGGTTCAGCTTTCTCGTAGCAATGTGCAGGTGGAAGTATTGATGGATGATTATATGTTCCCTGCATACACATCACCCAAGATCCGCTCTAAAACTGCCAAAATTGAAGATAGTATGTAATTGCTCTCTCCCGAAGTAACAGAAAGTGAGTGCTAATTCTGCTGCAGTTGGTGATGCCTTTGTGCGTGAACTCGAGTTTTCGAAGATTACACTTCGAATTGTAGACAAGGAGGATCCTAAGGCCAGCAGCGATGAGCATACTGTTGCGAAGCTGACAGGCGACACGCTTTCTACTTTGCAGCGCATTTTGGTAACAAATTCCCACCATGGCTGGAATCCGCGATCCAATGACTAACTGCCTCTAGTACAACCCAACTGAACTCAGCCTGCGATCGGAGAGCGGAGAAGTAAGCAAGGTCACTGTTAGTGCTCGGTATATTCCTGTGCATATGAAGCTTGACCCATCGGAAAGTATCAACAACATGGGAACCTTGCGAGTGGATGTTCTCGATGCTGCTGAACTTCCATCCGCCGATCGCAATGGTTTTAGCGACCCGTACTGCAAGTTCCGTCTGAATGACGAAATGATCTTCAAGACCAAAGTGCAGAAGAAAACCCTTCACCCGGCTTGGAACGAGTTTTTCGAGACGCCTATCAAGTCTCGGATCGCGACTGACTTCCGGGTGGATGTGTACGACTGGGATTTTGGCGACAAGGCAGATTATCTGGGCGGTACCCACATCGATCTGTCAGTCTTGGAACCCTTCCAAAGCAAGGAAGTCTCGCTCCCGCTTGATGGCAAGTCCGGTGCAATTCGCCTGAAGATGCTGTTCAAGCCGACATATGTGATACGGTCTCGGCAAGGTTCTTCGACCTTCTCCGGTACTTTTGCTACTCCCGGCAAGATCGTCGGAGCCCCTGTGAAGGGTGTCGGATTCGTTGGTGGAAATGTCATCAAGGGCGCTTCTTTCTTGAAACGCGGTATCGCGTCGCGATTCCGTGGTGATGACTCGTCGAGTACTCACGACATCGCAGAAGAGCCGGAGGAGGCATCCCAGCTAGATGCGCCTTCTGTTTTGGTTGAGGGAAGCGCTCCATCTAGCGCAACACCGAGCAACAGCTTGCAACACTCGCGCACCCGGAGTGTGGTTTCGCATTATGGGGATAAGCTTGGCATCGTTGGCAAGGGAGAAACGGGCACTGCTACGATTACCATCGTCTCTGCCACCGATTTCCCTCCGTCGGCTAATGTGCGTGTATTTGTAAAAGCCACTGGTCCCAAGGGCACCAAAGAGGTGCTCAAGAGCAAAGCACACAAAGCCAGCGGTGGCATCGTGCAGTTCGATTCCTCGCACGAGACCTGTCGTGTGCACAATACAACGGCCGAGGCGCAGTATCAAATCCGGGTGGTTGACCATGCTACCTTTGGCTCGGACGATGTTCTCGGCGAGGCCCTCTTCTTCGTCGACGACCAAGGTTCCGTGGCTGGACAGGAGAAGTTGGTCAAGGTTGGCAGCGGTACCGTTGCTGTCCGCAGCAGCTTCTCGGCATCCGAGTCCACCCTTCGACCCAGCACCGCTCATTCCAACGGTGCAGATGCGGCATCTGACATAATGGATAGCCCCGACTCGAAGAAGCCTGGCCGGCGCGGCTTCCTTAGCAAGAGGAGCGTTAGCGGGGCATAGATGGCGGACACACTGAGCTGGGGAGCGCTTAGGAGTAGGGAAGAAAATGGTTGCAGTTGCGTTCTACCCTTGTACGGTTCCGCCGATGCTGGTTCCTAACGCCCTTTATGATATTGCCTCTTCTCGTTATTTTCCTTGTTCTGGGCCGTTGGCCGCAAATGTGATGTGATATCCTTTGTGTATTGATTGACTATCTACTAGCAATTCTGGGAGGCTAGATGTCGAATGAGTAAATCCTATTGCTATTGTTAATGCTACTCCACGGCGAATGCAGATGTGTCATGACTACTACCCTATTTATTATTACATGCTGTTAAGAACCGACGATGGGAGAATTGTGGCCACCGGGTGTGTCTGTGAGAACTTAGGGGGTTTTCATTTTTCGGGGGTTTGCTGCTAGCCTTTGGTCGGTAGTGGTAGCCATTTTGCTCTATAAAGGGGAGTCGTAGTTATAAAGTACGGAGTAGGATGATGGATGACAGTAATGACAGTGCTGCAGGTTCAGTATTGATACTTACCTGTATGACAGACATACATGCATATCAGGCAACCAACTGAATTGTCCCCGTGGATGGGTCAGGGAGTGAAAAGCAACCTCTTCTTCTGGCTGTACCAGGGCAACCTCAATCAAGTTCTAAGACCAACGGAGTAGACTCCGGTCGCTATCTCTATCTACCTTACTCCGTACTCTGTACTCTGTACTATACATACACTACCGTAGAAAAAGGTTGATGGAATCTGGAATATGGATACCTTAAGTGGGGTTGTGTAGAAGTTAATATTACTCCGTACTAGTAATACATTACTCCGTACAACTATGGGTCCAAGCCGGGAAATAACTTATATAATACTAGTAGTCCTTTTTGGTAAATTTAGAAATTCTGATCCAAAAGATTCTAATGACCTCCTGTACGGAGTATGTCAAGCAACTATCTACCTACTACTTAAGTCCGATCCAGTCTGGAGGCTGGAGGTCATTGCCGAAAATCTGTCATATTGGTTGAATATTGAGATAGGGAAGACGAAACAGGATGTACCGGACTGTACGGTCTCCGATTGGGTTGGGTTGCCTGGAGTAAACCTATCAATAAGTGGTACTCCGTACGTACTAAAGTATTATCGGTGTTCGGGATGTCTCAACTTTCAAGCTCTTAGGATGGAAGTGGCTGAAGGTTGTTCTGCTCCTCCTATTAAATGGCTGGATTGTATGGAAAAGACGCAGAAGATTCGATTGGCAAGGTCAATTATAATTAATTTTACAATAGCTTGAAAAGTGACGAGGCAGTGGGGAACTCACCCGACTTCTCAGCAGATTACATTACTCTCTGGACATCAGTATTGAATTCAAACCCTAAGAAAAAGGGGGTGACCATCGGTTGAGAATCAGGAGGCCATCATTGTTTAGAGGACCATTTGTGACGACCTTTTTTGTTTTTTTTGTTTCAATCTGTGGAGTAGTAATATCTATCTACTAGGTATATCTGTACGTACCTACATGCATACATCCTTAGTATAGTTTGCCAAAAATACATCTGCTGTCAAGTGATTGTATGTATACTCCGTACGGAGTACTCCGTACATATTCATGGATGCTAAGAATAGGTAAAAAGTTGTATGGTCCGTGGAGTGTCACACCGCCTTGAGGATGCCAGTTGGTGAATTGGTAACCATACCAAACCAGGTATGTATCAATACCGTTTTTATCTCCTGGAAATACCAACCCCACTTGGTTTCCCCCCTTCTCCTCCATCAGTCGATAATAATAATAAAAATAACCAAAATAACCAAAATAACAGCCTAAGGTACCAAACCAACTCATAAGGAGCAAGTATTAAGCTTCCTCCTCCTCCTTGTCCCGCTTGCTTTTAATCTTCGTCTCTTCCTTTCTTTGCTCAACGATTTCTCTCTCTCTATCTCCTCCATCTCTATCTACCACTGATATACATTCACGTAAGTACTTGCCCCTCCTCCTACATTGCTCTATCGCATCATTTTCCATGACCAAATGACGACACCTGGTTAAACCTCCCCCCATTCCCTCTCTCCAAAAGGGATCGACACTCTCTGGCGTGGCAACAGACCCCTCCCTCTGGCTACCCAATAGTCCGCTTAAATCAACTGTCGTATCCTCTTGGCTCGTTCTTTCCTTTGTCTTCACTTTTACTCACCGTCTTCACTCACTCTTAAGCTTTCTGAAGCTCTATCATAGCTAACTCCAACGGTGTTGACAGTGGCAGAAATCATCCTGTCGTCTCTGCTCCCTTCCCCACCCCCCGCCTGGAATTTGAGCTTTTCCCACCACACTGCTCCAGCGCTTGCCTTTCTTTTCATCAAGAACTTCTCCTTCCCCCTATAACATACACAATGGCAGCCAGACTTTTGCCCACCCACCTCAAAGCTCCGGCTACCGAGACCTCGAATGCTGGCTCTTTCGGCAAGCACCATGGAAAGTCTCAGTCTCACATGGTAAGTCTTATAGATTCCTTGGTACTCATTTACACTTGCAATTGCAACCGCTTGCCCCATGATTTCCTCTTGAGTTGTGAACTTGGCGGGTGGAAGGAAGCGATGGGTTGCGATTACCAGGCATGAAGGTGTGCCATCTACATGGGGTTGTTGCATCTTTCTCTTCTGTGGTGGACTGCGTGCACTTCAGTATACACATCGTGCCCAGCTTCCCACTCTCCTATAAATCACGTACATTGCGCTTGCCTGTTTTACCGTGTCAGGATTAATCGATTCCAATTCTCTTTTCTTTGAGACATCCCCCCCCCCCCCCTACCCCCCCCCCCCCCCCCCCCCCCCCCCCCCAATTCTTTTGAACCGTTGTTGTCCTTGTTTTCAATCCTTCATTTTCAGAGACGTTCGCTTCTATATATATATCCTTACCTGTCATTCACTTACCCTCCAGATTCTGTTGGGGTTTCGTCATGACACATAAGACTTTGGTGCTGACATACCTGTTTAAGGCGTTCGAGAATGCCTCTACTAGTGTTGCTGCTTCTCAGATGCGTAATGCTCTGAATGCCCTCTCAGAGACTGTCCCCGACCCTCAGGAGCGCAAGCGCTTCGAGGCTGAGATGGACAACTTCTTTGCTCTTTTCCGCAGATTCCTGAACGACAAGGCCAAGGGCAACGAGGTGAACTGGGACCGCATCGCCCCTCCCCAGCCTTCACAAGTTGTCAACTATAACAGTCTGGGCAGCGAGGCCTCGGTGGAGTTCCTCAACAAGTTGGCCGTCGTTAAGCTGAACGGTGGCTTGGGTACTTCCATGGGCTGCGTTGGCCCCAAGTCCGTCATTGAGGTCCGCGAGGGCATGTCTTTCCTGGATCTGTCCGTTCGCCAGATCGAGCATTTGAACCGCACTTTCAATGTTAACGTCCCATTTGTCCTGATGAACTCGTTCAATACCGACCAAGACACTCAGTCCATCATCAAGAAATACCAGGGCCACAACGTTGATATCATCACCTTCAACCAGTCTCGCTACCCTCGTATCATCAAGGACTCTCTTCTCCCTGCCCCTAAGAGCTTTGATGCTCCTCTGCAGGACTGGTACCCCCCCGGGCACGGTGACGTCTTCGAGTCTCTATACAACTCTGGCACTCTTGACAAGCTCTTGGAGCGGGGTGTAGAGTACATCTTCTTGTCCAACGCCGACAACTTGGGTGCCGTGGTGGATCTTCGCATCCTGCAGCACATGGTTGACACTCAGTCTGAGTACATCATGGAATTGACCGATAAGACCAAGGCCGATGTGAAGGGTGGTACTATCATTGACTACGAGGGCAAGGCTCGTCTCCTGGAAATTGCCCAGGTTCCTAAGGAGCACGTCAACGAGTTCAAGTCTATTAAGAAGTTCAAGTACTTCAATACCAACAACATCTGGATGAGCCTGCGTGCTATCAAGCGCGTTGTCGAGGAGAATGAGCTTGAGATGGAGATCATCGCCAACGAGAAGTCGATCCCTGCCGACAAGAAGGGCGACGCGGACCAGGCCATTTACCAGCTTGAAACCGCTGTTGGTGCTGCTATCCGTCACTTCAAGAACGGCCACGGTGTCAATGTTCCCCGTCGTCGCTTCCTCCCCGTCAAGACATGCTCCGATCTCTTGCTAGTCAAGTCGGATCTCTATCGTCTGGAGCACGGTCAGTTGGTCATGGACCCCAACCGCTTTGGCGGCGTTCCTGTGATCAAGCTTGGATCCGACTTCAAGAAGGTCTCCGACTTCCAAAAGCGCATTCCCAGCATTCCCCGTATTGTCGAGCTTGATCACCTCACGATCACGGGTGCGGTTAACCTGGGCCGGAATGTCACCCTGAAGGGCACAGTTATCATTGTAGCCACGGAGGGTAGCACCATTGATGTGCCCCCAGGCTCGGTGCTGGAAAACTGTGTCGTGCAGGGAAGTTTGCGTATCCTGGAGCACTAAACTACATGTTGGACTCTCGTCGGCCCACTTCATTCTCCATTTGCCCTTCTCTGGGCTCGTACAGAGGGAGATGCCTGCAGGGGCGGATAGATCTCTTTTAGAAGTGGGGTTTACCTTATGTGGATTTTGGGTCTGATTAACATATATCCTGCGTTGATTGAATGTCTGGCAGGCGCATTCGTGGTAATGGTTTTCATTGGGGGTGTGCAGCAAAACTTAGTTTAGTTCGTCCATAATCTCTTGCTTCTTTCTTTCTTTCTCTCCCATTACTACCACTTATATCCGCACCCTTCTTTTCGTCGTCACCGATGACTTCTTTTGGTATTTGTCCTTAGCTCTAATGAAAGCACTCCCGGGAGCCATTGCCTATGTGAAGTCCGCAGATATCTAGCAGTCCAGTGATTCCCCCCGTAGGCAACGCGTTGTACCGTACAATCAAGATCCATTTCCACTCTTTGGCCGAGACTCGTTGTCGGGAAAACACATATCACGTGCACGACCGCGGGACTATCTTCCGAATACTTGACTGGATCTCGCTTGCTCCAGTCCCCCGTCATTCTTCAGGGACGGGCAAAATGATAGAGGAAGCTGTATCCTTTCAATATCCGATGTTGAATTTGATCGGGGACGGTTAAGTCTCCTGACCGACCGATAGATATTCACTTGAGCATGGCCATGGACACCAGAGGGTTCGGACACGGTTTCCTGTTGCCAGAACCAAAATTGCCTCGCGCCGCTAACGTTTTCCTGTACGTCATGCATAGGCAACTCGAGATCAGATTGAAGCAAGAAAAGAGGGGCTCGTGGATGACTGTTCCCTTCTCGATTTGCGGAGCCTTAGTGCCGTTCTTTTCACATGGCAGAACTTTACTGTGTATGTTAGTATAAGACTCATCGACTCATCGACTCATCGATAACCATTCGATCGCTTACATTACGCTCTTTTCAATGCCCTTGTGGGTCCTTCAAGAGCCATCGACGTGGACTAGCTGTGTTTATTTATTGTATGCTTTTGCTGCCAACATGAGCGAACCAACACCGCACCGTCAACTTGCACCAGGGCCTCCCCTGAAATCCGAACTACCGCCGGATGATAGTCCGCCTGGAGAAAGCTACCGGATGCCGATGGATTCTTCAAAGAAGCGTGTGTCTATGGCTTGTTTGGCATGTAAGAAGTCCAAACGTAAGGTATGTTGTGTGTACTTTTGAGTATATTATTGCATGATCGACGTCTTTGTAAATCCGTTCGATTTCCCTTATCCTTTCCCCTCCCTATTGTGGAACCCCAGCTACTGACCAAATGGGAAAATAGTGTTCCGGCACGCCTCCGTGTGATAACTGTCGAGCCTTCAATCGAGATTGCATTTTCGATGAAACCCTAGACCAACGTCGGCGAGTCGCTGCTAAACGTACCGCCGATGAGCTCAGTTATCACCGAGACATGCTCAATGATCTATTGAGGGTGATGCGAGCGGACGATCGATCTTTTGGCCTAAGGTTGTTGGACATCATTCGAAGAGATGCCACCGCGGAGGAGATGCGCACATTTATCGATGAAGCGTTGGCCCAGATGGAGGGGACAGACAGTGCCACCGAGGTCACTGCCCGCACACTCGAGGATGTTCGAAGGGTGATCAATATAGAAGGAGCCGGTCCATCGTTTCGCCCGAAGGTCATGGACATTCACTACTTATGTGACGAGGTGCCTTTCCGAGTTCCTGCAAAGCCATGGACTACAGTTACTGAGGATGCAGATCTGGTATCGCATTTAGTATCCCTGTACTTTACCTGGGATTTCCCGTTCCACGTATTTCTGGATCGTGATGTATTTCTACGAGATATGGCCCGGAGCGATCTGAAGTCGGAGTTTTGTAGTCCGTTTTTGGTCAATGCGCTTCTCGCAAATGCATGTGTATGTGAAAACCCTTCACTTATCTGGATGCATATTAACTGCGCCGTCCTAGTATTTCTCGGATTATCTAGAGGCGTATGTGGACCCTGGCGATATTGTAACTAAGGGGGGCGATTTTCTTGCGGAGGCTGAGCGGTTGAGAGACGAGGAACCTGCTAAGCTCAGTCTCGCATTCCTGCAAGGTACCCTCCTGTTATATGAAAGGTTTCCAATCCATACTCAATCATTTTTTTTCTTTCTTCCCCCGTTTCCTCTCTCTTCATTCCCCTCCTCCCCCTTCTGACGTCTGCCATCTAACATCTACCAAGGTATTCGATATCTGGATATAACGATCTCGGTTATAAGATGCTTCATCAAGCGATCTGGACCGGGGAATCGCTAGGCTTGATTGGCCCGAAGGTCTTCAAGCTGATCTCTGGACAGCTGACCGAAGATATGAATACATCTATCAAACGGACTGCCTGGGGGTTGTTCCATATCGATACGTAAGTCATCGAAGCGTTTCCGAAGACGAGGACTCATCTCTTGACTTAGCGTCGTCCATACCGACTTCCTAAGACCCAGCTTAATTGACAAAGTCAATTTGAAACGACCCGATCGAGTTCAAATAGATGAAAGCGCTCTGTGGGTTCCATATCCATCCCACCGCGCTCCGCGACCGGCTCTACTTGGCCAGTACTTTGACGAATCATGCAATCTGTGTGAAATAGCGCGTGATATCTCGCGGCAACTTTATGCGATCAATGGTTACTCCTTCTCTGCGTATCATCAACGTCAAACCAAGGAAGCACTGTATGAACGACTTCGTCAATGGCATCAAGGGTTACCGGGTACCTTCAACCTGGATTGCAAACCGCCACCATATATTATCTTACTGAGGTGGGCTCCTGTCCCCTGTCTTTGATTAGCGATACCCTTGTGAAGCTCGACAGATCGCTCCTACCGTTGTCAATTGTCCTGATGCATTTCATCTCTGGAGCCCTGTGGTGTCGCGTTGCTAATTGCTGCCCTAGGATGAGGTACCATACTTTGACCATCAACCTCTTTTCATGGAGGCCTGAGGATGACGGTTCGAGTGTTGATTCCGAGGCCCCCAAAACGCCCGAGAGCCCCCCGGGTGTTAGCCCACCACCTTCGAGGTTCGATGCTCTGGAACATGTACTGTCTTCGGCCCGTGCGATCTCGGCGTTGGCACGTCTCCATCGACGGGAATATGGCATGAGTCGTGCGCATCACTTTGCGCTGTATGCCATCAATCTCGCTCTGTTTACGATGCTCGATTATGAGGGTTTCGACATTCTGGATCCAGACTTCCTCTCCCTGACCAGCGCTTTTATTAGTTTAGCCAGCCGTTCGCAACTGGGAAGAAATCTCTTCCATTTGTTCCGACAGTCGGTTCTCGTCAAGGGTCAGGGCCAACGGGCATCACGTTCGAGTGTAGTCAATGACGAGCTGAAGGCTTTGTTTACGGAAGATATTTCGTCACCATCTCCATGGGATGGGTATGCTAAGGGACTGGAGAAATTAAACGAGGATGAACGATACCATGGTATCCCGGTAGAGGGCGACCACAGTCTTTTTGAAATGCTGGATTGTTACGAAAGTCTGAGTTTAGGAAAGGACGAGATTGCTCCCGAGCGATGTCGACCGGAGGCACGATAGATGCCTTTTTCATGGATCCCTCTGGTCTATTTCTCCATTTAGATACATCTTATTCCAGGACCATCACATCCTTTTCTTTTTTATGCTTTATGTTGCTTGTGATTCTCGGGTGGTGACATCATGTGAACCCTACATTATATGGGACGAGAGCCAATGCGATGCGGTCCGGACCTTACTGCCGAGAACTTGGATAGGGTCTGGAGAACTTGCTGAGATCCAGAGATGGATTCAAGAACTAACTTCCCCCCTCTTATTCCCCCCCTCCCCTCCTTCACCTTCATTGCTCTCATTACCTTCACGACCCTTGATACCTCCTACTACCTGACCTAATCTTTCGCGTTGGCTGTGATATGATATTGCGATATCTGCCTCCTATGGAGACCAAGAATCCGCAACACTCGTATTTCGATACTCAGATCGAGAGGGATGCTCAGGGTCAAGAGACTCACTCTCACCCTTTCGACTGGCCTATTACCTCTGCTAGCTTCCCGCCGATGAGCTTTAACCCGTACGCCATACCGCCATACACGGACAGACCTAGATTCCCAGACCAGCAGTTATCCAGGCCGTCCTCATCGCGAGAGAGGCCCAAGGTGGCCATTCCGCGGACCACCCATGTTACTGATCACTCCCAGCGTCGCAGATCCACTCGTGCTTGCGAACCTTGCCGACAGCGAAAGGTCAAGTGCGATGGGAACCAGGGGGCTTGTCGCCCATGTGTGGAGCACAATATAACTTGTTCCTATCTGGATGGGAAACGGGTTCGCGACCAGAAACAGTTGGGCGTTTTAACAAGGAAGGTTCAACGTTATGAGAAGCTACTGGAAGGGATTGAACCGGACATTGACGGTCCCCTCGCAAGGCGCATCAGAAAGAGCCTACAGGTCTGCAACCCCCCCCCCCCTCTCTCTCCTGGCCTTCCCTTTCTCCGTTCATATCTTATCCTCTCTCATTATTGCATCAATCCTAGTATGCTAATAAGTATAGAGTTCTGAAGGGTCGTCTGCAGATGAAGGCTCCGACCCTGATGACACGTCGTCCATTGGATCCTTGGATGAGATTGACCTAATCGATGAGGATTTGAATCGGGACGAGAGGTCGATAGCCACGGGATTCTTTGGCAAGAACTCCGAAGTCTTCTGGATGCAGAGGCTGGAGGACGAGGCTGAAAGCCGTGGCAGAGGTCTTCACGAGCCGGGCATGGCGTTGGATCAAGATTCGACCCAGGATCAGAGGCGTGGTGTCCCTAGCACGACGGTCAGTTATCATCTTGACGACCTCCACCTTCCATTACTGGACTATGTGGATGCATACGCGCTGCCCCCAAAGGAGCTAGCCGACCAGCTCTTTACGGCGTTTATGGAATCGGTGCATCCCGCATTCATGGTCATCCGAAGGGGTATTTTCACCACGCAGTATCAACAATTCTTCAGCCAGGCGCCGAACCCACCACGGCGATGGTTGGCCATCTTGAATATGATCTTCGCTCTGGGGTGTCGATATCTCCAGCTTGTGAATCATACAGGTGCTTGGGATTTTGATGATGCATTGTACCTAAACCGGGCTAGGAAGTTGGCCCTGAGCGGAAACGTGCTCTTTGAGCATGCAGATTTACAGCAGATCCAGGTCGAATTGCTGGTGGCTTTGTACTTGCTATCCATGGGCCAAGTTAATAGGTGAGTGGGACGCTGACCTGCGAGAACCCCCGACGTTTGACATTTTTAGGTCCTTCAAGTTCTCGAGCATGGCACTTCGATCGGCCTTATCACTCGGGATCAACCTTCGCTTAGTGGACGGCCGGACACACTATATGTCGAAAGAAGCACGAAGCCGCCTGTGGTGGTCTATTTTTCTTCTCGAACATCAGCTTACCTCCATCACGGGGCGAATCTCTTGCGTCGGGGAGAACCTGAGTTCCACGCCACTCCCCGTGCCATTCGAGGAGGATGCTTTCGACAGACCCGAAATTCTTCGTCTCTTCCACGATCCATCCATTCGCGAAAGCCACCTTAAACCGACACTACTCCAGACGGAGGAGGAGGCTCGATCTGGCGCGGAATGGCTGGCGACATGCGAACCCACCCCATCGCTGTTCTTCTATTGCCTGGTGGACCTTACGAGCATCACTCAAGCGGTGATAAATAAGGTCTATAGCATCCAAGCCTTACACGAGCGTAGTAGTAGGATTCACCATCGCATACGAAAATACGGCCAGACCCTGGAGACCTGGCTATCTAAACTACCCAACGCTTTTCGATTTACGGAGCCACACAGTGAACAATTCCACCTTCCGGCAGCTGATGATTCCTTCGTGCGGGAGCGAATATGTCTTGCCTTCAACTACTACAGTGCCAAAATTACACTCTGTCGGCCCTGCATCTCTCACGTTAACTTAAAAGGAAGCCCTTCCCCCCGGCGAACAAAGGCCACCCATTCTAGCCTTCGCAACGAAATGGCCCTCAGTTGTCTGCGCTCGGCCTGCTTCCTCGTCTCGATTCTTCCCGAGGAACCGGACATCCACTGGGTAGCGCGCATGACTCCATGGTGGATTATCCTCCACTATCTCATGCAAGCGATCACCGCTTTACTCCTCGGGCTCTCTTGCAGGCCCGTTCCCGGGCCTTCCACGAGGAGGACGGCCATTGACACTCGAACCATGCTTGAAGCATGCAAAAAAGTCATACGCTGGCTCCACGTTATGGCCCCCACCAATACTGCTTGGCGACGCGCTTTTATCTTCTGCGATCGCCTTATCCGTCGGATCGCCCCGGATCTCAAACTCGATCTTATCGGCCTCCCGGATCGGGACTCTTTGCCTCCTGACGACGATTCTTTCTGGATGATGGCGAGCGGCCTGGAAGGAATCTAATATACGCTTCTCTTCGTTGATTTAGTAGTAACTCAGTCCCCTTTGGATGTTGGAGAATGGACCCTTGTGTTTTACTAATTCTGTGTTCGCCACGACTTTATGGAAGTTATGTCTATTATGTATATACTCAACTGGACTTTTTATCCGTTCACTTTCAGCCCGCTGAGTGGTCGAGAGCCCTGACCACCCGCGGGGGTTCTGCCGGTTCGCTCCCCATCAAAATTCTTGCGTTCTGATTGGCCCGAGGTGGAGAGTACTGACCGCCTTAAAATATTCTGCC
>ML739391.1:0-18122 GCA_009193565.1 Aspergillus coremiiformis
AATAATTCTAATAATTCTAATAATTCTAATAATTCTAATAATTCTAATAATTCTAATAATTCTAATAATTCTAATAGTTCTAATAATTCTAATAAAGCACTAATAAATGTGGGAGGACGCGCGAAGCGCGTCCGACCACCTCTTGTACGTATCGTATATACTAACCGGCTGTGGGTAAGATGACGTCTACTGATGTCTAGTTCGACCACTCGGATATTTTGAAGGAGAAGTGTGAATTAGCGCTAGCTGGATGTTGGTCTTGTTTTTGAATACTACATTTCAGGTAAGGCAAACCCCTGCTCTATCAACTTAAGAATGTGCTTGCTTGGAAAGAGAAATCCGAATAATCCATTATTAGTAAATGAGCACCTGAAATATGTAATGGTAGATTAAGAGGAACTTTTCATGTCGTTCGTGAAGGATCTCTAACAGGGGATAGATATACTCTGTAACCCGAGGAGAAAGGAAACGGCTAAAGACGAAGGAAAGCGTTGGTCCATGGAGTGTATCAAGTAACATGCTCCTTCTCCTCTTCCTTGGGAATTCTCACCCAGACAACAGTCACCAGCGCAGCTAGTAACTGGCATGCCAGCGCAAACCACCAGATCGCCCGAAGTCCAGTCAACCCTATATCTCCATCAGGACCCGGATCGACCTTTGTCCCGATCGCGTCTGCGATACTTGTCATGATTGCGGCAGAGAGGTTCTGGTTGGTCACCAATAGACTGGCTGCGCTTCCTTGATAAGATCGAGGAACGTTGCTCGTAATGAAGACGGAGGCGGCCGCGAAAGCCAGGTCCGGTCCGAACGTTACGAGGGACACACCGGGAAACGATAGGGCCCAGTAACTCGTATTGGCAGTTTGTGGGAGGAAAAAAGCTGGCCCGAGGGTAAATGCAAACATTGATACTATATAAATATGGTGGCCTGGTACCAAGTGCAAGATGCGGCTGACGATAAAAGTAGCGATTATGCCGACGACCGCATTCGGAATAATGTATAATGCCACCGCGACAGGTGTAGCATGCTGAATTCTCAGCCAAAATTGAATGGCATAGAACTGCCACGCTCCGAAGAAGGAGCCGAACCCGATAAAGTAGGCCACCATCAGAGGGGTGAACCCCTTGGTCCGCCACAAGCGACTAGGAATCAACGGCCGCGCCACATATCGTTCCACGACGAACAGACAGATAAGAAAGACAATGCCGAGTGCCACAAGGATGCATGTATATACCGACCACTTCGTGACGGACCCTTGGGTTAGACCGAAAAGAAGACAGACACAGCCTGCAACGGCAAACAAGGCTCCGACATAGTCGAATTGGCGTAGAGAGGGCACTTCTGCCCCTTCCACATCGGCGACTGGACGAAGAGGAGGAATAGAGAAGAATGCAGCGATGGCACACAACCCAGTGATAATGGCATTCACTCCAAAAATCCAGGGAAGGTTGCCATGGAGAAGACCACCTTCAATTCCTCCCAAACTGAATCCCAACGGGGCTGTAGCACTAACGGCCGCAAAGACGCGGTTCTTACGAATTCCAGGGCTATAAAGTCGGCCGAGAACACTCATTGACCCCGAAACCAAGACACCAATAGCGAGTCCTTGCATTGCTCTCACGATGAAGAACAGCACCTCCCGCGAAGGCTGAAGCGAAAAAGCCCCAACGATATTCCAGACCGTGAGCCATACAAATGCGCCCACAATGGCGATCCGAGGAGGAGTCAAGTCTAGCAGGGAGCCTGACACAACGACTGAAACTCCATTCGAGCAAGCGTAGGCCCCGACAAGCCATGGGAGAGAAGTATTCCCTATCCCCAGAGCCTTTTTCAGCTCGATTTGCACCACTTGCATATCGCCAAGCAAAAATGAGAAGAGCATGAGGCCTGCCGAACAGACAAGGACGAGCAAAATCTCCGCTGTACGACTGGGTATCTCGGGAGGACGTCCTTGGGATGACGTTGGTGGCGGTGATGCAGACTCGTCAGCGATGTAATGGCCACGGATGGCGGATGGTCTTCGATTGTGCAATCCATCAATGTCCGCGAGTCGGCCTCTGCTCTCTTCTAGCTCATATTCGTCTTTTCTGTCACCCACCTGGGCGATCGTGGTCGGTAGCGTCTTCGAAAAATAGTCATCATCGACAGACTTAACTCCCAAGAGAGGATCTGGAGTTTGAGCACCGGTAGCCGGAGTCGAGGCCGTTCTATTGTTCAGGGAAAACGACGACCTGGTGGACAGTGGGGCAGAATCAAGGCCATCATGGTTGATGGTAGCACCCGTTCGAGCATTTGCTGAGTTAGATGGCTCTTGCTGCTCTGGCTGCATCCTGACAGCTACACCTCCGGAATGTGGATATCAATACTTGATGCCGTTTCTGTTTTCTTTTCTTTTTTTCGGTGATAAGGACTTTGATTAATGATTAAATAGTTAAAGGCGAAATGAGCAGCTTTCTCTTGTGCTGTATAAAAAGTATCCAGACAATATATAGAAGTAATGCTATCGTAGCTGAGCGACCGAGAGCAATATATGATTTTATCGGAAACCAGAATCCAGAGTCCCAGCAGCTAAGAATTTTGCATGGCGCGGTGGATCTTTGGTCCTGATCCACAGCACCCTTTACTGTCTAGTTTAACTAACATTTGCCAGTCTTTGAAGGTAGGTGGGTCAATCAATCCATTCAGAGTCATAATTTGGATCTGTCAATTGTGAATTCCGATGACTTGGTCCAAGCACATCCTCGTACGTATTCCGAATTATGGAGTCAACAGCGGAGATAGATGGATGTTACCTAGTACGGAGTACGGAGTACCTGTTAATAGTATCAATCTTGACTTGGTGATTGGGTAGAGATTACTTTGACAGGCAGTAGCCCTATCACTGGGCTCCACAGCTTAACTACCAGAGGTAGTAGAACTTGATATCATCCAGCGGGCATTGGGACCTTTTCACTAGTACTGGTTAGATTGAATTTTTACCCTGCGAATTATTCAAAGTCGGTATACTGTTCTGTTTCTATCTCATCTGTCCTTCCTTGTATAAATCCTATGCCTTCTTTTGCCAAACTTCAAATCTGAAATGGAGTCTGGTATCTTGCATAGTGTAATTTCTTACCCTGCAGAACATCGTCAATTACTGGCAATCATTCTGCCTCTTGAATTTAACAATGCACATGAACATAAGTTATATGGTACGGTTTCATTCTTGCGTTGTGGACGCATATACTGCTTATTCAGGAACCAGAATGATAGTCGCGGCAAAATCCGAGATTATTACAAGCTATCTCAGGCCAGTTGCTCCAACTTACTAGTTGTACTTACCTTCCTTGATACACTTAATATACCTGTATCTTTCACTGTCCCAAAGATGCTTTTAAATTTTCATTTCTTCGCAAGACACATCCTACTCTTTCTTGGGATACTTCCAATTCCGGATGTAGTCTGCATCTAAGCCATTATCGTATGCCTGTTGCTTAGCGGCTAGTTGCTGATGGATTAACCTTTCCCGGATATGCGACGCCGTGTTACCGAGAGATGTCACACGGTCGATAGCATCGATGGCAAGGCTGTATCGGTCGGTCTGGTTTCGAACAGCTAGCTCGAATGGAGTATCGATATTGCCTTTTTCTTTGTACCCTCTTACATGCAAGTTTTGTTGTCCGGGGCGTTTGTAGGTGAGGCGATGGATCAGCCAGGGGTATGAATGGAAGTTGAAGATAATCGGCTTATCATCAGTAAACACGGCTTTCCATTGTCGATCTGGCATTCCGTGCGGATGATCTTTCTCGTTGATGAGCCGGAATAAATCTACCACATTGACGAATCGGACTTTCAATTGAGGAATATGCTCGTTCAGCAAGGCTGTTGCAGCGAGGGCCTCGTGGGTAGGCACGTCACCACATGCAGCCATCACAACATCAGGCTCGTGGCCTTGATCGTTACTCGCCCAGTCCCATATTCCAAGGCCTTTGCTGCAGTGTTCAATGGCTTCATCCATGCTGAGGAATTGGATGTGTTCTTGTTTGTCAGCAACGACCACGTTGACGTAGTTGACACTACGGAAACAGTGGTCCATGATTGAGAGAAGAGTATTTCCATCAGGTGGCAGGTAGATCCGGACCACTTCGGGGCTCTTGTTTGCCACTACATCCAGGAATCCAGGGTCCTGGTGAGTGAAGCCATTGTGATCCTGTCGCCAGACGGTAGCGGTCAGGAGAATATTGAGTGAGGCGACCTTTGCACGCCATTCCACTTCTAAGCACTTCTCAATCCATTTACAATGCTGATTGACCATGGAATCGATGACATGGATAAAAGGCTCGTAGCTGTTCAGCATACCATGTCTACCGGACAGTAGGTAGCCTTCCAGCCAGCCTTCACAGGTATGTTCGCTAAGTATCTCCATGACCCGGCCCTCCACGGCCAGGTTGCCTCCATCTTTATCTTCTTCAAAGTAGTCGCCCAGCCAGACCTTCTTGCCGGCTTTGTAAATTTCCGCAAGCTTATTTGACTCCGTTTCGTCCGGACCAAAGACCCGGAAGGTCGTCATGTTTTCTTTGACAACGTCCCGCAAGAATTTCGACATATTCGTCATGCTGCCACGAACAGAGATCCCGGGGTCAATATCCTTGAGAGCATAGTCTCGAAAATCAGGTAGCTGGAGAGGTCTGCGAAGTGACCCTCCGTTTCCGACGGGGTTGGCACTCATACGCGAATTGCCTGTAGGCGCCAGTGCTTTTAACTCAGCGATTAACTTTCCATCTTGGTCGAAAAGCTCCTCCGGCTTGTAACTCTTCATCCACGACTCCAGCAGCTTCAGATGGGCGGGATTCGTTAGAACATCGGTGATCGGAATTTGATGCGAGCGCCAGAAGCCCTCGAGCAGCTTTCCGTCAACCTCTCTTGGAGCGGACCACCCCTTGGGACTCCGTAGAATGACCATCGGCCAGCGGGGTCGGAAGGCCTTCTGTGACTCCCGGGCTTGCTTTTGGATCTTCCTAATCTCCACAACGCAGTGCTCCAATGTAGCTGCCATTGCTTGGTGCATGCTCTCCCGATCATTGCCTTCTACCAAATACGGCGTCCAACCGTAGCCGACGAACAGGGCTTGTAATTCCTCGTGGCTGATACGAGCGAGTACGGTTGGGTTATTGATCTTGTATCCGTTAAGATGCAGAACCGGGAGAACGGCTCCGTCGGTACATGGATTGAGAAACTTGGTGCTGTGCCAACTAGTCGCCAGTGGACCCGTCTCCGACTCTCCATCTCCAACGATCGTCAACGTGATCAGGTTGGGATGATCAAAGACACTTCCAAATGCATGAGAGATCGAGTATCCCAATTCCCCACCCTCGTGCATAGATCCTGGAGTCTCCGGGGTGGCGTGCGAACCGATGCCTCCCGGAAATGAGAATTGTTTGAAGAATCTCTGCATCCCCTTCTCGCTCTCGGATTTGTCTGGATACACTTCGGAGTATACGCCCTCGAGATATGACTGCGAGAGAACGGCTGGGGCGCCATGTCCCGGACCGGAAACGAAGAGCACATCCAAATCATACTTTTTGATGAGACGGTTCATGTGAAGCCATGTAAAGGACTGTCCGGCATCTGACCCCCAATGACCCAGCAGCCGTGCTTTGAGGTGTTCGACCTGGAGGGGTGCTTTGAGCAGAACGTTGTCCCGCATATAGAGCATTCCCAAACATAGATACATGCTCGCTCGGAAGTAGGCGTCCATTTTGCGGACTTCTTCTGGCTCCAGGGGCTGGCCCTTGACGGTGGAGCGAGTAGCTCCATACGCGCTGATATTGTTACTACTGGATTCTCCGCTGGGTGCCATTGTCGAGAATCGCGAAGCGTATCGCTGATTATCATTAATTGATTAAATTAGAAAAGCAAATCGTTAACAGTTGCCAGTAACAGAAAGGCATGATTGAAAGAGCACTCGTGGTCTGACGTCGCTATTCTGTAGTTGAATCTGGAGATGTCGATGACGTTCAGGTGCCGTCTGTTATTCCAGACCCCCTGGAACCGTGGGCCACCTGCTTCTATTGTTATTAGTAGGTTTGAAGGTTTGAACGTGTTTGCATCACATCAGGCACTCAGGCTTCACTGGAGTATAAACCCCCCCTCCTTCCCATCTCTGTCCCTGCAACACAACCACCGCTTGTTCACCCATCTACAACATCGTCACTCACTGCCTCTCCTTTGTGGTTCTTGTCTGATGAGTCTTGTACAGCTTTGACATGACTGTAAATGCCTTTCTTTTTCCGACACCACTACAGTTACTGATTGATAATGTTGTGGATCTGAACCGGGTCCTTTGACTCTGTGTTGAGTGCAGGAGTATAGTAGTAATTCATGTCAGTGAGAGGAAGTTGGCGAATCGTTTGTCGGAATCGTCATCCTGGACTACAATGTACTAAGCCACGAAGGTCGGGGTATCACCTACCTTAAGAATAAGAAGATCAACAACCATACAGGGGAGGTGAGTACCATGAGCGTACTCCGTACATCCTAATGATTAACATCTACTCCGTACCACCACGGAATAAGTACTCCGTACTCCGTACTGGGCATCGCAATACCTTTTCCGGCATAGTGGAACAGCCCCCACATTAGATCGACCCTAGTCCCAAGAAGGCAGGCTTCGATGAGAATCCGCGGAATTAATAATCCGCGCCCCAGACTGTACAATGAATAACTTGTGTATAATTTGTTTACGGAGTATACGGAGTACAGAGTACTCCGTACAACCTCTGCAAAACCCCATTTCCACAAGAAGCACAACACAACCTCCTCATACACAGAACACATACTCCATCTACCCAGCACAGCCCACCCGAAAATCCAAAAGAAAATGTCCTCCGACCCAGACCTGACCCTCACAATCCACCACCAAAGCAAACCCCACACACTCACCCTTCCCACAACCTCAACCCTCCAAGACCTCAGCACCCAAATCGCCGCAACCCTCAACATCCCCCCAGAAACGCAAAAGCTCCTCATCGCCCCAAAACCCGGCATACAAAAATACCCATTCCCCACCACCCCCCTCACAGCCCTCCCTCTCACCTCCCCCAAATTCAAAATCACCCTCCTCGGCACCGCGACAAAAGAAATCCAGACCCTCCACGCCCAATCCGAAGAAACAGCACGACGCACCTCAGCCCGCGCCTCGGCCCTCGCCGCAGCCGCGGGACAGAAACCCGTCCGGACGCGCAGTCACGGTATCCACACGCTCTCGGACGCCAGCAGCTCATACACCTTCCAGCGACTTCTCCCGCTCTCATACCTGCCCCGTCCGGATCGGTCTCTGGAATTTCTGAAACGGCTGCGCGATGATCCCGGGATTCGGGCTGCGATGGCGAAGCATCGGTTTTCGGTGCCGTTGTTGACGGAGATGGATCCGGCGGAGCATACGACCAGCGAGTCGCGGACGTTGGGGCTGAATCGGAATAAGGGAGAGGTGATTGAGTTGCGGTTGCGGACGGATGCGTACGATGGGTATCGGGATTATCGGACGATTCGGAAGACGTTATGCCATGAGCTGGCGCATTGTGTGCATAGTGAGCATGATCGGGCGTTTTGGGATTTAACGGCGCAGATTGAGAGGGAGGTGGAGAGGGCAGATTGGAAGCATGGCGGCCAGAAATTGACGGGGCAGGATTTTTATGTTCCGGATGATTGGGAGGTGGAGAGGGAGAGGGCCGTGGTTGATGAGTGTGGGTGGACTGGTGGGGAGTTTGTTCTCGGTGGGTTGAAGGAGGATGAGATTGGGAGGACTGCTGGGGCTCAGGAGGCGGAGGACAGGAGGGATGTTTTGGCTAGGGCTGCTGAGGAGAGAATGAGGAAGAAGAGGGAGGATTGATGGCTGCTCTAGTTGGTTCTATGTATACATGCTACATATTCGGATATGAACTGATGATAAATGAAGAAATGACAGCATTACAGCTATTTCCTACAATTTCACCCAAGTAATATCTTATTTCAAATACAACATGGCTAGATGGTAGCTCTGTGAACAATCTTATACTTGCTCGTTGACGAGCAGTCCTGCCATGCCTTGTCCGGTACCAATGCACATACTAGTCACTAGCACTTTCTTCTTGGTCCGTCTCGCCTCGCTCAGAATGGTGCAGATCTGCCGAGCACCCGTGGTGCCGAGGGGATGGCCGAGTGCAATCGCACCGCCCCTGGGGTTAACCTTGGCATGGTCCAAACCAAGGTTCTGTAGGCAGTAGACAGCCATGGAAGCGAAGGCTTCGTTGATCTCGTAGATATCGATATCATTCTTGTTCAAGTTGAACTTGGACAGTAGCTTGGGGATAGCAGCGGTAGGGCCGATACCCATGATACGAGGAGGAACACCAGCAACGGTGGCGCCGCAGAACTTGGCCAAGATAGGCTGGTTGAGCTCAATCGCCCTGGATCGACGCATGAGGAGGATGGCAGCAGCTTCGTCAAATCAACCTCAGCTCGTAGCAGATAAGGGTCAAGGGAACTTACCGCCGTCAGTCACCTGGCTGGAGTTGCCACCCGTGCTGCGGTTTCCAAACATCGGGAAGGCTGGGCGGATCTTGCCCAGAGACTCTGCCGTCGTTCCATACCGGATACCCTCATCCTTGGTCAAAGTAACCTGCTTGACCTCGCCAGTCTTGGGATCCTTCACCCTGGTGGTAATTGGGACGATCTCGTCATCAAACCAGCCCGCCTTCTGCGCCTCTTCCGCGCGGCGGTATGATTCAGCTGCATACTTATCCTGGGCCTCACGGCTGATGTTGAAGTCCGATCCGACATTCTCGGATGTCTGGCCCATGGGCTGCAGGCAGTCGGCCGATTCCTGGTTCTTCTGGACGTCCTCGTGGAAAGCATGCACTGAGTCGCCACCAGCGGACATCAGCTCGGCACCGATTGCGACGCCGATATCAATGTGACCCAATGCAATCTGGTTTGCAATGTCTTGAACGGCCTTGAGGCCGGAAGAGCAGAACCGGTTGACGGAGGAAGCCCCCGAAGTGTTGGGGATTCCAGCTGCAAGGGAAGCGGCACGGAGGAGATAGGGGGCCTTGCCATCATTGACCTGGAAATTTTCAGCAGGAGCCTTGTCCGCTCAGGGGGACAAAAGGCGTACATTACCCAAACAGACGTCCTCAATCAGAGCAGGGTCGATCTCGGACTTAGTCAACACTTCGTTCAACAAGGCGTAAATCATGTAATCCAGCCCTGTGTCCTTGAACCCACCCTTACCAGCCTTAGTCAAGGGTGTACGCAGAGCAAGTGTAATGACTACATCGTCTGGGTTCTTTTGAGTACTGAACCAGTCAGTATACTTCGTCATCCAGGTGTTACGATGAAAACCTACATGGTAGAGAGACCATTGCTTGTCCCCTTGAGATGACTGAGGATAGAATTCAAGCGATCTGCGGCCATGATGATATATCTGAGGACTCTATTCAGACTGCTTAGCAACTCTGCATGAAGTACGAGTTGGCGGTACTAATTATTTATGCATGCGGGGAAGTACAGTGATTCAGACCGCTGCTCACTGTGAAATGAATTTAGAAATACACAGCATCACTTACCAAATTTTGAGGAACTCCGGTAAGAGAAGGCAAAGGAATTACGAAGGGATAAACCGTGGTGATATAGCACGGGGGAGGAAGCGGCAGCCGAGCATCAACCGAGGTTCATTCACCTTCTCCGTATTTTTGTAATTCATTAATAATCGCCAAACGCCTTGGATTAGTTGGTTAGTACGTACATTAACCCCAAATAAATAAGTAAAACTAAACGCGATATAAGAAGCTTGAACTAAATTCTACAAAGCCATGTGAAATTGGAACATAATCGGCAAAGATCGACAATACTCCGAGACACCGATCCCGTCCCTTGTCGCGCCATCCTCCCCAGCAAAGCCGTCCGAATATTTTTCTATACAATTTTCCTACAAGCGATGATGCAAATCCTCATTGCTGACGACGCTGCCGACCTCCGACCAGCTGGCTGGAGTTGCAACTCCTACTGCCGATTGTCCATGGTCACTCAACGTGCCATCCGACCAGTCATCTGCAGCAGACTCATAGATCTGACTGAAGCTACCGGCTGTCGATGGTGTAGACGGGCGATCCCCGTATGGAGTCCCTGTAGATTCCAAATCGGAAAACGGAGATCTCAGTTCATGACCGTTACCGTTAGCCGACAAGTCCGGATGAGCAAAAAGCACTTCGGAACAGCCCTCGGTATGACTCGACGACCGCGAACGGGGTCGCTCGACCTCATCAGCATGGTTAAGCATAGAGATTGAGAAGTTCATGCCCGATGTCTCAGAGGTAGGTGTGTAGTCAATAAGCATCGCGGAAGCTGCAGCTGCTGGTATCGCCACCTGCAAGTTCTCTCTAGTAAGGGCGGTACCAGACGACTCCATCTCAGGCATGGAGGTTGAGGGATCAGTCTGCTTGCCACGCTGAACAGCTCGTGACGTCGTTAAATCCACAGCCGTAGAACTAGCCAGTCCTGTAGAAAGAGCGAGACTGTCGGTCTGGAGTAGACGACCATCGTCGTCAACAAGAGTGTCGAACGATCCCACCTGACCGCTTTCTCTTCTTTTCCGGTGTTCTTCAAGTACGGATCGCCGTCGTTCAAGCTCTGCTCTTGCAATCCGTCTTCGCTCCTCGGCTTCTGGGCCCAAGTCTTCGGTCATGGATATGTCTTGCCTTGGGGATGGTGCGGAATTTCGAGGATGGATTTCATCACCGAGATTGTGCAATGCAACCGCGATCTTCCGCCGTGAGTTGTTCACCCATTCTCGGAACTGAGGTGACTCGTACACTGCTATACCAGCAGCAACGAGGGCCGAAACAGTGATGATAATTCCTATCAACGTGAACGAATGTTAGGTAGCCTATACGGAGTACAGACGCCCATATCAACGATCTACTGATAAGCACACCGCCCGGCTGAGCCGGAGAACAAGTAGCTTCTATGATATACTAGTACATAAAGAATGAAAGAGTGAAAAACATGTAGACTCACCTTTCGCAACTGGTGTCGGCATCTTCTCCCGTGGCCAAAATGTGTTTTGTTTCAGGTAAGGCAGCCAAGTAGAAAAGGAGCCGACAGCGTCATCCATCAGATGCGCGGCCCCCGCGGCTCGCCACGTGACGTCGACCCAGC
The DNA here is from genome assembly GCA_009193565.1 of Aspergillus coremiiformis. NCBI lineage: Eukaryota > Fungi > Ascomycota > Eurotiomycetes > Eurotiales > Aspergillaceae > Aspergillus > Aspergillus coremiiformis. The sequence continues at coordinate 11,176 of ML739391.1, forward strand.
CCTTATCAGGGAAAGCCCTACTGTCCGCTTTGGGCCTTCCGTTGTTTTTCCCCTCCGCGTCGGACATCAACATTGACTGACTTACCTTAACCTGTTCTTTATCTTCAGTATAGATATCAAATTGGATGCTGCAGTGAAGATGTCTCGCCCATCGTCCACATCCCAACGTCCTCTGACGCTCACTGAGGAATTGGAGAAGCTCGAGCAATCCATCACCTTGACACTACAAGGTAAACACCGATAAAAGACCCGACCCTAAACGAAGATGATCTATCTTGACCAGCAATGTCTGTCTAGAAATCGACCACAACTTCAGCCAAGCCCATCGAATTGTGACAACAAGCATCCTCCCTATTGTTGAACAATACGCCGAAAACTCCCGCGATGTCTGGGAAGGTGCCAAATTCTGGAAGCAATTTTTCGAAGCGAGCGCAAACGTCTCCCTGTCCGGCTACGAGGAGCGACCAGACGAAGACACAATGCAAGAACAACCCGTAACGGAAGACGACTCAACTGTCGACGTGACACACAGCAACCTAACCGAAACCGCCACCTACGAGACCCCCTCGTCCGAACGCCTAGAGATCAACCACCGACCCGACGATATGGAACTGACATCGTTGAGTTTATCCTCGCATAGTACCCCCCGGCCACCCGTGTTCGATCGACCCGATGATATCAACACAACCGTAACTTCTTCCATCGCCCGGCCGTCGCCGTACGCGGAAATGAAGAGAGAAGTCGACGAGAGCGACGCACCCTTCGACGACGATGATGACGGTCTTCCCACTACCGCCGGGAGACTCTTCCATCCGCAGGGGTACTCGTATAACCAGCACGACGATCTCATGTCCTCATCACCCTTTGTTCCACCTGTCTCCCATGAGAATCTGTCAACAACTGGCAAGAGTCCAGCGGACCCGGTCCTGCATCGTCTCCACGACAAAACATATCGGGTCCAGGCTACCCCATTAGGAAAGGGTTATGGAACAGGTCGTTCAAAATTCGCCATTACTCCCAAACCGTCCACGTCCAAGTATGGTGGTTATGATGATTCGCCGATCTCCAGTCCCGAACCGGAAGCGCCCCAACTACATGCGGAGATCTTCTCTTCGCCTCTCAAGACTCCCCGTACCAACCGGAAGAGACGTGCAAGTAGCAACCTACGCGTTACGCCGAAGCCCGGAACAAGTGTATTGACACCAGCAAAGAGCGGGACTAGGAACCGGCCGGTCTGGGATAGCGATGATGACTTTGACATGGACGAGGATGAGGATCTGGACCCGAGTCCACCAAAAACGATGCAGTTTCATATTCCCCAGAGTAGGCTGATGAAAACACCAGGTGGGTTCACCTATCCCAATATTATGATACCGCCGGCTGACGATCTGCAGCGAAAGAAGCATCCAGACGGATCGTCGAGGATTTGCTATTCACCGCCGGGGCAAATGATACGATGGACGATGTCCCAGACGAGCAGAGTCCTAGCATCATCCAAAGGGTCCAGCGCATAGAGGATGAAACCTTTTGAGTTGGCATGGATCTAATGGCATGTATGTTTCATGTAAAATTGGAATTATGTATTACTACGTAAACATGATCAAATGTGGTATTCTGGGATGTATTCCATGTCAGGATATAAATACCTATCCCATTGCTTTAAGCACTAGACTAATACATCCACCCACACATGGCAAAAAGCCACATTACACAAAAGGGCCCGGCGTGGAGACGAGCACTGAAAAGCTGGAGTATTCTAAACATCAACGTACAAAGCATCTCCGGCGACTACTAGGAACTAACTTCGAACCTGCGGAACCAACGTGGCAAACAAAATTACATAGGCATAGTGAAAACACATGAAGGGTATCGAGCGTGAGGCGCTGATCATGAGGGGTTGAAAGAAGGATGAGATGTTCGGAGGGAAGGTGACAGAAACCCGCCGTATATGTACATGGTGTCGAGTTGATGAGAGTTGGGGTATTCTAAACGGCAGAAGAGAAAAGGGAATTGTCCAAAAATGGAAAAGAAAACAAAATGAAAAGCCTCAAAGCCTGATGCCAGACCAGGTTTGAACGGACTTGCAAGGTTGTGGAGGGGAGAAGGGGAGATATTCTATCACTGCAGACCCATGAATACCTCCTGGCAGTTTTCCACCAAAAACTTCAACACCTCGTTCTTCTTTTGCACATCTGTCATCTCACGAGCCAAACTCTGCGGTCTCATAATAGTTGGAGCAAAGACAACAGCGATGTTTTGGCTTGTCATCAAGTTCTCCTTCTCACGCTCGACCACGCGCTTCAAGTGGAAGATAAGGAATTCGAGGACATCGCGATGAACTCGAGGCAGTTCCAAAAGGCACTTTTGCAAGGTCTCAATCCGCTCGGGCTGCGGAGAGACTTCGCCAGTTTCAATAATCGTTTCATAAACATCAAATGTGATCAGCGGGTTGGGCAGCTTCCGGAAGTATTGCTTTAACGCCGACGTCACCGCATGGATATCCAGGTCAGGATCCGAAATATCATAGTCTTGTGGCTGTCGCTCAAACCCATCCCGGATAGTCTGAATCGCCGAGCTAGCACCCGACTTGCGGTAAATTCCTTCCATATCCATTCCTAAAGTCAGGGTTAGCATACCATAGTAATAGGGCTAAGGATCAGAGGCGTACCTCGTAATTCAACTTCCTGAATACAGCGAGTAATGATAGCAGGGATGATGCTCTTTTCGTGCTCCATCCGTTGCTCCAAGTCGGTGCCAAAGAGTGCTAGAGACCGTTAGTCCAGTCTGATTGGAGGTGATACATGGTACATACCGGTCGGGGAACCTTCGCCCAAAGCTGGGACACTGTCAGCCGTCGGCATCTTAGATCCAGCCTGTTTGTTTCGCTGATTCCCAAAGAATCCGAATCCTTGGCGGCTAGGGTCCTGGGTTTGGGAGCGTGGGAGACCAGGGGTGGGTTCGGTGGCGCTCTCACTCGAGCCGAACGCGCGATTGAGGCCCTTGGTAACACCTTTGGCGACGTTCTGGCCTCCCTTCTTCCAGTTGAACTTGCGAGGCTGTCCCTTGCGAATGCTGACAACCTGGGGACCAGGAAGAATGGTGGCTGGCTCCGCGTCTTCGGACATGTTGGCCGTAGACACGGATGGCACCAGATCAGTATTACCGGCCTTAAGGGCGTCGATGGAAGACAACGACTTCTCCTTGCCGTGTGAATAAATTCCGAGGCCATTCGCACCTCTGTTACTCTCTGAGGAGTTAGCTTTGTAAAGCTCCTGGATCTGGTGCACCAGCTGGTTGTTCAACTCGGCCAGTTGGGCATTCTTCGAGGACAACTGCTCGAACTCCTGGAAGCTCTTGTCCTTCTTACGATTGAAGTTGGCGAGTTCCTCGGCAGTCTCGTTGCGTTTCTGAACCAACTCCTCAATCTGAGGCGTGAAGGAGTCTTTCAGTTTCTGGATCGACTCGACAAAGTCCCGCAAAACTCGGTTCGTCAGCTTGCCAACGTCCAAGGTACCGCTTCCGCCGCGCTTCTCGGCCTCTAGATGGTCATTAAGGACCGACAACTCTCGCATGACAATCTCCTTCCGAGCATCCAGCACGACCATCGTGGAGCGCTTTTCGTTCAGTTCCGTATTGGCTTGCTTCACGTCCGCGGTGGCGTTCAACATAGCTTCCATTTCGACAATCTTCTGATCCCGCTCAAGGACCCGCTGGCGCTCTTTACGCAATTCACTCCGCAGCCATGCCACTTCCTCAGGTCCAGTACTCTCTGGGGATACGGCGGTGGGACTTCCAATGTCCTGGAAAGGAGCCGTCCCATTGACCGGCGATTTGGGCCACTTGGAATCCTTGGCCAAGCGAGAGCCTTTATCGCTGAAGCTGCGATTATGGCGCACCGAGTTCGACACACGACGCAAGAACGATTCGCTGCTCTGTGCCGCCTGAGGGTCGTCTGATCCCGTGAGTGGTGTCGTATCCTCATCCATAGAGAAGTCGGCCCCGCCATTATACCGCAAGACCGATGGAGACCCTGCGCGATCCGCCTGGCGCTGCAAATCGGACTGATGGAAGGTATTGATGGAGTTCGGGCGCGGCGGTTTTGACTGCTCGAAATTGGCATCACTACGCGCCGTCCGAGGAGATTCACCCGGGTGAGGCGAACCCTTGCCTCGGTCAAACCACGGCTCACCCGGAGAGATTGATAGCGGGCGAGGTGACATGCCGGCACCTCTCCGGGAAAGATGCCGTTTGCTCTCCAACGAGTCGCCGCGTTTAGGAGGATGTTGCATGCTACCAGAGGACAGGAAAGACCGCGCGGAGTCCAGGGATCCGCTATTCTCGTGTAAGCGACGAAGCTCATGCGAAGGCCGAATGGGCTGGGTTACGGAACCATCCGCCGTGGATGCGTCCCGGTGGGGGTTAGTTGATGATCTCGTGCTCTCAGGGCTTGAGTTTGAGAACGTGCTGGTCTCCCTATGGCCTGAGGGCAAGTCGGACCGGGAACTCTGAACGGAGCCTGACCTTGTATGTCTCGGCAATTCTGGCGGCGTCCTAGACTCGTCACTAGTCGCTGGACGTGAGTAGCTGGTGGGATCTTCTTGCCGCCAGCGAGCCGGGTCAATATCGGCGCGCTCCCGGCCTTTTTCTTGATACGCAATGTGAGGTGATGTGCTGCCTGAGGGCACCGATTCAGTTCCCTCTCTGAGCGATCGGTGGAGGGACGCAGGGGATTTAGAATCGTGGCGGGACCGCTGTTCTTCAGATGGATCAAATGCGACTGGAATGAGGAATTCTCCCCCGTCTGCATCGGGCTCGCGATGTATCATCGAATGGCGGTTACTGCGGTAGGTGCTCGAAGGGAGGATCAAGTTGTCTAAAGCAAACTCACGTCAACAAAACTGACTTTGGGTTTGAGAGCAATCTGTTACCTTGATCGGTAGCTGTACGAGTAACCGGAGAGCCTTGCATCCTTCCCGCGTCCAGCGCAGGCGCTGCACCCCGCGATGCCCCTTCTATGACTGGATCGGCATAAGAGTCAGATACTAAGTCGTCCGTGGGTCGTGATACAAGGTTGGCTTCCTCTGGAGGTAGTGAAGGGAGGGATTTGTCGAGTTTGACGCCGGGCCCTGCCTTCTTCGTAGGTGCGGCGGCGCGATTCCTCTTTCTGCGACGTTGCATTAACGACTCATGACAGTCCATGCAGAAGATACCCTGTGATGTCCTTGCATAGCGCAAATTCTCGATTTTTCTTTTACAGTTCCGGCATCTGAAGCACTGAGCGCAAAATGCCTGTTCTCCGGTCAAGATGGCCAGGTCTTCGATTTTGTTCCCGCACGAACTGCAGCTGTATGTACAATTGCTACATATCAATGAGCCGTCGCCGAGGAGTAGGAGGTGGGCGTCTGAGTCAAGAAGAGTGCCACAGGTACTGCAGCAAAAACATTCGATATGCCACCGATTGCCGGCTGGAGATTGTCAGCTCTTGGTCCGATAATGATCACTTCCCAAGAGGACTTACCAAGCTCGAACGCCTTTCCCTCTTCCAAGATCTAAATCAGACGCCCCGATTAGCATGCATCACTTGATCTCGATCCTGACTGGTCTCACATACCTCTCCACAACCCTTGCAAGGAAATGGGTTGTCATCCTGTTCCATAGGAGATTCTGGATACGCCGGAGACTCCATCTTATTCCGCGAAGTGACGCCCGACAATGAGGTACGGAAGGATCAATATGGAAGGGCGAAAGATACACGACAGTACAAAGGTGTCACGGACGACGACGCCCAGGGGGCGCCCGCGATGCTATTTTCCAACGATTCGACGACACAAGGGAGCACTACGAAGACCAAGCCACGCATTCGGCAGCAAATAATATGACAGTTTCTAGCGACAAGCGAACGACGTGCGATGGGGAGATGCTGAATTCGAGGGAGGGCGGTGTTGTCGGTGGGAGGAAATCAAACTAAAACGGGGGGGGGGGGCGTTGGGTGGACGGCAATTTCCACTAGAGAAAGTAATAAAAAGCTCTCAAGCCTATGGTAAGCCAAGGAGCTCACGTTAGTATTGGGACAAGATCGACAAGGTCCATCGCGGACGAGACTGAGGGGTGGGTTGGTCAGAGATGGTGAGAAAGAAGTACCCCAGATCCCAGGACCAGGGGGTAGGGAAGAGGGGAGACAGGACAGGGCTGGACAGTGGACTACTAATGCAGGAGAAAAGACGCTTATCGGTCTCGGCCAGGAAAGTCCAGGCTATCCCAATGGGAAACAAACGAGGATAGGACAGAATATTGGACACCAACCAGACAAGACAAGACAAGAAGAGAAAGGAATAAATTGAGGTGATTGCGAAACCCAGAGCAGTGACAGCAGGGAAATGAAACACACTTAACGGTGAACGATTGTTTCAGATAAACTTCAGCGACAGAACGCGCGGAAAGAACAAACCCCTCGGGAGCCAACTCAGCTGTTAGGAACAGGGGAAGACCAGTGGTAGGTGGTGGGGGGGGGAAGTGTGTGCCAATTAGATCATTAGATATTAAGGGCGTAGAGTAAAATCAAGTGAAAAAGAAATGAAAGGGAATACAATGGAGAGGGGATGAGATGGTGTGGAAATGAACAGGAAAGAAGGAAAAAGGAAAGACGGTCTGGATTCCCGCCATCTGAGCCCAAAAAATAAGTCACGCCCCTTCCCCATACCCTACAACTCTCTTGTTCTATCAAACTGAACCACAAAGAACAGACATTGCTTTCAGTCCACACGATGCTAAAAATCTTGAACTAACTACAAAGAGTTCGATGGATAGATTGAGACAGATTAAGATATACCGTGTTCAATGAATCCCAAACACCAACCGATACTGTATTATTAAACTTATCCTCTACAACAGACCTGTCGGTTTCATCGTACAAAGTGTGAAAAGAAAAAAAACTTGAAAAAAAAAAA